>CM042539.1:5411254-5461254 GCA_023630585.1 Cranoglanis bouderius
TGAGGTACGTATCGTGAGCAATAATTTTATAAGATAAAAAGAAAAAGTCCCAAATAATGAAATAAACATCAGTTAACCTCATGTGTGATAATTAAAGGTGCAGTGTGGAGTTTTAACCGTAAACACACACCTGTGTGCTCTACTGACCTCCTTTCACCTCTCCACCATGTCCAGTCTCTCTCAATTCAATTCAATTCAACAAGCTTTATTGGCATGACCATATAACTCCAACTGACTCTCAGTCTGCATCTCTCTCTCTCTCTCTCTCTCTGTCTCTCTCTCTCTCTCTCTCACCATCTCTGTAGTTACTGAAGTTCAACAGAGAATGAAAACAGAGAAGAGTCAGAATTAGAGACTCTTCGGGTCTGATCATTGCTCTGCGACACACACAGGGTTCGCAAAAGTTATGTTGGACCAATCAGTGAGCTGAACTGTTTATAGCTCCGCCCACATGACATCATACATTTTTTTCGAGTTTCATTTACCGAGTGTTTGGTGTAAAAGTGCTAGTAGACTTTCTTGAGGGGACTGTCTCTCTCTATCTGTCTGTCTGTCTGTCTCTCTCTATCTGTCTGTCTGCCTGTCTCTCTCTATCTGTCTGTCTCTATCTCTCTCTATTTGTCTGCCTGTCTGTCTTTCTACCTGTGTGTCTATCTCTGTCTTTCTGTTTATGTCTGTCTGTCTGTCTATCTCTGTCTGGTTCTCTGTTTCTCTCGCCCTCTATTTGTCTCTCACTCTCTGTCTCTTTGGCTTTCTCTAGCTCTGTGTGTGTGTGTGTGTGTGTGTGTGTGTGTGTCTTTCTCTCTCTCTCTCTCTCTCCCTCTCTCTGCCTTCTCTCTCTCCCACCTCCCGTCTCCCTCTCTGTCTCCCTCTCTCACTCTCTCTCTCTCTCTCACACACACTCTCTCTCTCGCTCTCTCTCACACACACACACACACACACTCTCTCTCTCTCACACACACACTCTCTCTCTCTCTGTAAGAATCATGATGGAGTGTGCACATTCCTTTCTGTTTGCTGAATTGTCTTCTTTCTTTAGGTGCTCATTTTGTCATGAAGCACAACTGCCATGTTTATGGTGAGCCATATTCCACACACACACACACACACACACATACTCACACACACACACACACATACACACACACACACACACACTGGAATTCATCTTGAATCTGACTCTCACTCCCACTGACTCTTGGATGTTCTTCTGGCTCTTTTTATTTTTCCACATGGCAGCTGCTCCACATGCCTCGTCTTTTCTCTTCTCCTTTTTAGTGTTTCTTTTATGACCAAACACTGATTCCACAAAATTAACACTGCTTAAAATCTCTCTGCTAAATGCTGCACCTTGAACGTCTGAGACGCGAAGACTGGAAATATAACCACAACTGTTTAGGTATTTATGGAATTAAATTACTGTTTTTGACTCACTGATAATGTGTTTGACTCACTGATCACGTGTTTGACTCACTGATCACGCGTTTGACTCACTGATCACGCGTTTGAGTCACTGATCACGTTTTTGACTCACTGATCACGTTTTTGACTCACTGATCACGTTTTTGACTCACTGATCATGTTTTTGACTCACTGATCATGCGTTTGACTCACTGATCATGTTTTTGACTCACTGATCATGCGTTTGACTCACTGATCATGCTTTTGACTCACTGATCATGCTTTTGACTCACTGATCATGCTTTTGACTCACTGATCATGTTTTTGACTCACTGATCATGCGTTTGACTCACTGATCATGCGTTTGACTCACTGATCATGCTTTTGACTCACTGATCATGCGTTTGACTCACTGATCATATTTTGACTCACTGATCATGCGTTTGACTCACTGATCATGTTTATGACTCACTGATCATGCGTTTGACTCACTGATCATGTTTTTGACTCACTGATCATGTGTTTGACTCACCGATCACGCGTTTGACTCACCGATCATGTTTTTGACTCACCGATCATGCGTTTGACTCACCGATCACGCGTTTGACTCACCGATCACGCTTTTGACTCACTGATCATGCTTTTGACTCATTGATCATGTTTATGACTCACTGATCATGCGTTTGACTCACTGATCATGTTTTTGACTCACTGATCATGCGTTTGACTCACCGATCACGCGTTTGACTCACCGATCACGCGTTTGACTCACCGATCACGTTTTTGACTCACCGATCATGCGTTTGACTCATCGATCACGCGTTTGACTCACCGATCACGCTTTTGACTCACCGATCATGCGTTTGACTCACCGATCATGTTTTTGACTCACTGATCATGTGTTTGACTCACTGATCATGTTTTTGACTCACTGATCACGCGTTTGACTCACCGATCATGTTTTTGACTCACCGATCATGCGTTTGACTCATCGATCACGCGTTTGACTCACCGATCATGCTTTTGACTCACCGATCATGCGTTTGACTCACTGATCATGTTTTTGACTCACTGATCATGCGTTTGACTCACTGATCATGCGTTTGACTCACTGATCATGCTTTTGACTCACTGATCATGTTTTTGACTCACTGATCATATTTTGACTCACTGATCATGTTTTTGACGTAGCACATAGTCATCTCAGATAACTCAATCCAGCTAAACTAATCCAGATCTCAGGTGTGCCTGAGGAAAGAAATTAGCCAGTGTGTAATGATCACAATCAGTAAATCAGGTTTACATTATTTTAACTTGAATTTAAGTGATGCATGCTCATAAGAACAGGCCCTGGATCTTTTACGGAGGAAGCATATTTATCAGACTGAGATTAGACATGAGCTCCAGCACGCCTTGTTGTAGATTGGATCTGTGTTGTCCTCTTTGCTGCATCTCTGTACATCTATAAATAACCACCTCAATGATTAATGAATTAGCCGCTGTAGCATGGGGGTGTGTTCAGCTAACACACACACACACACACACACACACACACACATCTCTAACACACACTGCTGTATCACACACACACACACACACACACACACACACGTCTCTAACACACACTGCTGTATCACTCACACACACACACACACACACACACACACACACACATACACACACAAATACACAGCTATTCCAATAAACCTTGAAGTATATTAAAACCTGCTGGTGAACACATGATGTGAATCATGTATTTTATAACAACAACAACAACAACAACAATAACAATAAATATATATAAACATGAATCCTGTGCTAAATATAGCGCTAAAGCTAACGAGAGCAGCAGCCGCTCACTGAGTCGTGACAGCTCGCTGTGGAATGATGGAGGAGATTCTACCACGAGGTCACAACATTCCCAACACAGTCAAGATCACACACACACACACACACACACACACACACGTCTCTAACACACACTGCTGTATCACACACACACACACACACACACACACACACACACACACACACACGTCTCTAACACACACTGCTGTATCACACACACACACACACACACACACACACTCACACGTCTCTAACACACACTGCTGTATCACACACACACACACACACACACACACACACACGTCTCTAACACACACTGCTGTATCACACACACACACACACACACACGTCTCTAACACACACTGCTGTATCACACACACACACACACACACTCACACGTCTCTAACACACACACACACACACACACACACACAAACACACTCACATGTCTCTAACACACACACACACACACACACACACACACACAAACACACTCACACGTCTCTAACACACACTGCTGTATCACACACACACACACACACACACACACACACGTCTCTAACACACACTGCTGTATCACACACACACACACACACACACACACTCACACGTCTCTAACACACACTGCTGTATCACACACACACACACACACACACACACACACACACGTCTCTAACACACACTGCTGTATCACACACACACACACACACGTCTCTAACACACACTGCTGTATCACACACACACACACACACACACTCACACGTCTCTAACACACACACACACACACACAAACACACTCACATGTCTCTAACACACACACACACACACACACACACACACACAAACACACTCACACGTCTCTAACACACACTGCTGTATCACACACACACACACACACACACACGTCTCTAACACACACTGCTGTATCACACACACACACACACACACACTCACACGTCTCTAACACACACACACACACACACACAAACACACTCACACGTCTCTAACACACACACACACACACACACACACAAACACACTCACATGTCTCTAACACACACACACACACACACACACACACCCAAACACACACATGTCTCTAACACACACACACACACACACACACACACACACACAAACACACACACACATACATAGCATGCCAAACGAAAGAAAACAGTTTTCATCTGTAAACTAATGAACATGGCTATTGAGCAACTCAACCAAAGGCGAGGGTGCCAATACTTTAAGCTTAATGAAATTTAAGAGAACGTGAAGTGCAAAGTTTGAGGTTAAAATATGAGTCCGAGCTACAAAACACTCTTCTGGCTTTAGTGGATGTGAAAAGCTGTTCATCAGCACCTGAGTAGTGAGCGCTCAAAGTGACCAGGAAGCCATGTTGGATTTTAAGCTGAAGGCTTCAATTAAAAATGACATCTGTAATATTTTTACATGGACCTTCAACTAGAAAAAACTGAGCTAAATATTTACAACAAGAAAATATTATTATTGGTAAATAATTTTTTTTTTTTAATTGAAACTTTAAAGTTCATAATAAAACGATTTACTCCTGCAGTTGTGTTTAATGTGACGTTAACACTCAGTGTACTGTGGCTGCTGCTAATGGATGTTGTGTTCTCTCATTAATATTTATTACACACTCATTAATATTCATATGCATATTCAAAGACTAAATGAATCCAATCAGCTGCTTGACTTTTTTCTCGCCCGAGCCTAAAACAGGAAATGTTATTAAACCGGTAAAACAACTGTATGCGTGTTTATTCAGATTTAAGTTTATGTTTATTTTATTTGCTTGTTTGAGTAATTAATTACAGAACGACTTCAAACGCATCAACGGTGACGACGAGAAGAGAGCACACGCTGTGACAAACAAACTCCTGCAGCCTGCAAGCTGACGTCTCTATCTGAATCTCATTGAGGAATGAAACAAAAGCCAGACTGTGTGTGTGTTTGTGTGTCAGAGAGAGAGGGAGAGAGAGAGAGATGGACAGAATGAGGGGGTGTGTTTGATAGTGTGTTTGAGTAACAGACCAGCTTTGACGCTGGTCACATGACATGAAAGTGGCCTTCACAGCCAATCCTGTTTCCAGATGGTTCTGCTACACAACGCTGGGTTTTACAGTGGAACCGCCTGAGCAGCGGAACCCTGAGAAAAACAGGATTTCTGACAGAACGTGTAAAAGGATGAAACACGCCGTCTGGAAGAGGAGAGAGAGGTGTGATGCCATCCGAGAGCTCAGAGACGATGCCAAGTGACATCATCATCAGCATCATCATGTTAGCATACAGTCCTCTCTCTGCTCCGGAACTCAGCCGTGGATCTTGACTCGTTTAATTCATCTCGTTATATTTCAGAACCCAAACATGTAGATCCACATTCAAAACCCCTGAACGTGTTCAAGAGTCTAATTACAGTACGGTTCAGGAAATAGGTTCAGTGCTCACACAACACCAAGTTGTGCAACAATAGGAAGTACAGATATGATCGTGTTCCTGATAATCTCACACACACACACACACACACACACACACACACACACACACACACACACAGAGCAGTGCTACAGTGTATGAACGTTTCACAGTATGATCATCTAAAAATATCTCCGCATTAATCGACTACACACTTTAAACACACTATTTAAAGTCGCTGGTGAAAATTAAAGTAAATTTTACGATGCAGTTTATAAACATTAGCTATTAATACACACAATAATCGTACACACACCCATCGTCCACTTTAAATACAAACCTGTACACCAGATCATTCATGAAATTATCCAATCAGCCAATCAGAAATCAGCAGTAGTGTATAAAATAATGCTTCAGATTCACATCAAACATCAAAATTGGGGAAAACGTGATCTCAGTGATCTCAGTGATCTCAGAGAGCGTGACATGGCTGTTGGTTTGAGTATTTCAGAAACTGCTGCTCTCCTGCTGGGATTTTCACACACGACCGTCTCTAGAGTTTACACAGAATGGTGCGAAAAACAAAAAACATCCAGTGAGAAACAGTTTTTTTTGTTTCGAAATCGCAATCGCACGAACTTGTTCTGCGCACTCTTTCACAGTGATGTTTGTTGGTAAATCAGACCCTTCAGCTGTACTCATGTTCGACGCAAGTGAATCGAAGAGGGCTTTGGCTGAATGCGTGTGGTGATGATGTCACATGACACGTCTCGGCCCAAACCTGTGGAAAATTTGCGATAATTTTGAAAAATTTCAAGGTCCTCTGTACATTGCGGAGTTTCCATGATTTTGCGTTAATTTCCGCGATCGTGAAATCGCAAAATCCTGGAGAGGACTGAGATATCAGAGGACAGACTGGTTTGAGCTGACACAAAGGATACGGCAACTGGAAATCACCACTCTTTACAACCGTGGTGAGCAGAAAAGCATCTCAGAACGCAGCACAAGACCACATCGAAATTAAATACTTCTCAATCTTCCTCTAGGGGCTTCATTTAGCTGCTCACCTCAGATTCAGATTCATGCTCCCTGATTCCGTACTGTTTTATCCATTTATAGTTACATTTAATGATGTGGAACGTCCATGAGACAAGTTAGTTCCCGTTCTCGCTTACGTTATAGCAGCTGTAAACATTCGTTCCCTCTCCAGCCTCGTCGTGTTACTGAGAAACCGCAAAGAAACTCCTCTGTCCCGAAGATGTCGTGAAACTTAAAGTTACAGCTTTACCTGTGACTGTTACAAAGCGCTGACACTGGAGACTCCTTCCATAAATGTTACAGAAACATCTCCTTACAGAAAATAAGGATTTGTCCAGCGTACACGTCCTTCTAAGTGAATGAGGTGTTACTACAGAAACTATAGTCAGAGCTGCTGTTTTAGAAAAATGACCAATCAGAAACGCAAATGATAACGACAGACACCTGTTTCTTCAGACTTGAGGATTTGGGTTTTACGGTGGTTTTGATGTGAGTGATCGCTCACTGTAGCTTACTGTAAACATCCTGCATCCTCAGAGTTCCTCCGACCACAGCGCCTCTTTAAATAGCACACACTATTCTCAATCTGGTGAAAAAAAAAATAATGCAGAGATGTGAATTACGGAAGCAGAGTTACGACCAACCCTCTAACAGTTCTTCAAATTTGACCAAACACAAGCGCTCGGGTGTGACCACTCCCTTCATGAGATGTTTAACATCAACTCGCTGCAGATATTCCAGGAATGTAGAGCGCACTTTACTTTACTTTACTTTACTTTACTGACATCCTGCTTTTAAAAACTACCTCAGAGACAGACAAGAAGTGATTACGGCCCGGCTGTGATGGAGTTGTTTGTCATGAGAAGATAAAACATGTGTAAAGTTTTGTGCAGATGTTTAAGGTGTGGGTTAAAGGAGGTTAAAGGAAGAAAGCGGAAAACATCTGCAACGTGGCATCGGATCTGCCGTCTCTGACTCTTTTATCTGTCTCTAATAAAACTCAATCTGCTCTCTGTAGAAAAACTGAGCAATAATTCCACCACGTTTATCGATCGCTGATTTTCCTCCACTTCTGTAACGTGTGTTTAATTTATATACAGGAGCATCTCAAAAAATTAGAATATCGTGGAAAAGTTCATTTTTTCCCGTAATTTAATTCAAAAAGTGGAACTTTCATATATTCTAGATTCTTTACACATAAAGTGAAATATTTCAAGCCTTTTTTTGTTTTAATCTTGATGATTACGGCTTACAGCTCATGGACATCAAAAATCCAGTATCTCAAAAATATTAGAATAAAGAATTTATAATACAGAAATGTCAACCTTCTAAAAAGTATGTTAATTCATGCACTCAATACTTGGGCGGGGCTCCTTTTGCACGAATTACTGCATCAGTGCGGTGTGGCATGGAGGCGATCAGCCTGTGGCACAGCTGAGGTGTTATGGAAGCCCAGGTTGCTTTGATAGCGGCCTTCAGCTTGTCTGTATCGGTGGGTCTGGTGTCTCTCATCTTCCTCTTGACAAAATTCAGGTCAGGTGAGTTGGCTGGCCAATCAAGCACAGTAATACCATGGTCATCAAACCAGTTACTAGTAGTTTTGGCTCTGTGGGCAGGTGCCAAGTCCTGCTGGAAAAGGAAATCAGCATCTTCATAAAGCTTGTCAGTAGACTCCTGGTCGACTTGAGAAAACACAGTGGACCAACACCAGCAGATGAAGTGGCACCCCAAATCATCACTGACTGTTGAAACTTCACACTGGACTTCAAGCAACTTGGATTCTGTGCCTCTCCACTCTTCCTCCAGACTCTGGGACTTTGATTTCCAAATGAAATGCAGAATTTACTTTCATCTGAAAAGAGGACTTTGGACCACTGAGCAACGGTGTTAATTAGCTGATTAGAGCTTTTCTCAGGTCCACATTTCTGTATTATAAATTCTTTATTCTAATAGTTTGAGATAATGGATTTTTGATGTCCATGAGCTGTAAGCCGTAATCATCAAGATTAAACAAAAAAGCCTTGAAACATTTCATTTATGTGTAATGAATCTGTAATATATGAAAGTTCCACTTTTTGAATTAAATTATGGAAAAAAATGAACTTTTCTGAGATGTACCTGGTATTCTGGTATATATAAGACCACCCCCTCCCCCCCCAAAAAAGTAATAAAAGCTCCGAGTTCGGGTGAAGAGTTCTGGATTTATTTCCTAAATGACGTTATGAAGTGGTCCTCGTGCTTTTCTGCGTGATTTCACTTCGATGCATAAAAACAAATCACATTCATGTGAACAAGCTCGCGCACACACACACACACACACACACACACACACACACACACACACACACACGGAGTACACAACTTAAGAGGATTGTGTAGAATGAAAACTTCACAGCACTCTTTCTCAAACATTACACAATCTGTTTATTAGTTTAGCACACAGGGTTTTAAACACTTAAACTCATCAGTTTTTCCAGTAAAGTGTAAGTGTGTGTGTGTGTGTGTGTGTGTGTGTGTGTGTGTGTGTGTGTGTGTGTGTGTGAGATAGCACCCTATTTTTTTTAAAATTATTTCTAGACATCTAAATTATTTCTTTATGTCCAGATTACTTTAAAGCTGGTACATCATAATAACTTTAGCAAGTAATACACAGATATTAAAAATTTTTGTGTTTGTTAACTTTTTTTATTTAGCGTTTGTTTACATTTTATTTCTTGCTAAATTCGAATGCTATTTGCTTAAAAAGATTTTTTAAAAACTAAATATTCAAATTCCAAAATGGTTAAGTGGCTGTTAAAGTGTTAAAGTGGCTGTTAAAGTAAAACTGCATCCCGAAACACGTTAGAAACATTTCGATTACAATAACCTGTGATGTGATTACGACTCTGGTGCAGATTTAGTTTTTTGGTATCCTGGTTAATCCTGTGTGAAGTTTAAACCCGTGTACTCGTTTAATACGCAAGCTAGCAAGCTATTGCTATTGTTGGGGATAAAGGGACGGTGGTTGCCATGGCAACACAACATCATATTTCGTCTGCTAACGTGTAAATCAGTCTGAAAACGAACGAGCGTGTAAATCGAGACTCTGATACTGAAATCTAATTTGGCCTGTTTTCAGATCAACTATCCGCTTTTTCCGATTTGCATATTCATGCATATTCATAAACCGTGACTATTTTAATAAGGGTACATGTGTAATAGAGCCATTATTTACGAATGGCTCCTGAGCCATTCGTAGTCATTTTCTAGATGATTATAAAGGTTTAAAAGGAGGCTGTGAAGTACACAGAGACGGGGGAAGACAGGAAACAAACATGCGTTGTTGTTGTTTTTTTTCTTCTCGCGCTGCAGAACAAGTTTTGCATTTGTGGACATCAGTGCTGTTCTGCAAAAGTGCACGAAAAAGGAAGCAGACGTCTCTCAGTGTGAATCATAACCAGAGAAAACCGCACTGTATTCTTGTTATTATTGTATTCAGGCATCAACGCTGCAACTACCCCCCTTTACTTTTCATCCACTTACAGTTAATATTTAACGTCGGTGAAACAAGTTCTCACTTACGTTACAGCAGCTATAAACACTCGTTCCCTCACCAGCCTCTCTTTATTCTCTCTCTTTATTCTCTCTCTTTATTCTCTCTATTTATTCTCTCTCTTTATTCTCTCTATTTATTCTCTCTATTTCAAGTTAATAAGACAAACCGCAAAGAAGCGTAAACTCCTCTGTCCTGAAGACGTCAGAAAACTTAAAGTTACAGCTTTACCTCTGACTGTTACAAAGCGCTGACACTGGAGACTCCTTCCATAAACAGGAAGTTAAATAAACGTCTTCTTACACACACACACAAAAAAAAAACCGTGTCCACGTGAACGAGCTGTTGCTATAGAAACAATAAGGTATTAGAGTGCATTAATATAAACCTGTGATGGTTTTGCAGCTGCACTAATGTCAGGAAATGAACTGCTGTTGTATTCTACTTATTCATTATTAATTAATGCTTGCAATTATTAGGGGTCCAAGCACTGGGGAGAAAAAAAAAAAAAAACATAGGATATAATTTCTCAGAACAGAGAACAGGAACATTGTGATCGGTGTACAATGTCACAGCTCTGGTTTTGCATGCGCAATTGAAAAGTAACTTCCTGTACGTATACCATGCATGCAAATCTTCGATTAAAAAAAAAAAATTCTCTGAATCTTTTTTGATCGTTTTTTTTTTTTTCCTGGTCAACTTGTGAGAGGAGACTGACACAACAACAGCGCCTTCTCATGAGGAAACACGGGTTTATAGGCAACACAAACACTGAATCAAAACCATAGGGTCGGGTAGAGCGCGTGCGAGCTGAGAGACAGAGAGAGAGAGAGAGAGAGAACTGTTCGGTTCGGTTCGGACTCATGATCAGGCCACTTTTCAGTGCAGTCTGTTAGTGAGCTGCAGAGGAGAAGAAGATAACGGGACGCACGGGACGCACTCCGGTGTGAACACAATGCATTCCTTACACAGTCATAAACATGCGCGTGCACCGTAAACATCGCCCTACTCACCCATTTATAAACTTTATTTCCGCCTCGTGATCCTCCCGGAGACTGAGGGCGTGAGAATTTAAGCAAAAACAATAATAAATAATAAATAAAGTTTAAAATAATAATAATAATAATAATAATAAATCTCCAGCTCAGTGGAGTTGAAGCAGCTCCGAGCCTCAGATGGAGGGAAAAAAATGACGATGAAGAACAAAAAGAGAAAATGCTGCTGTAAAAAGGCTCAATGGTGAGACATGGCACGGCTCGCGCGCATAATGTCCCCCCACGGGCTCGCGCTCCGTTACTTCCCCGCGCTGAGATGAAAGGAGAGCCGCGAGAATGCAGCGGAGAAGCGCTGTGTGATGTGGCTGCTGCTCCGTTACACACACACACACACACACACACACACACACACACACACACACACACACACACCGCCCTGTCCGAGCAGCACAACAGCCTGCAGGAGGCGCTGCTGTGCCGCCATTCGGAAAAGCACAAACTCTCGCGAGAATAGGCTACCCGGAGAGCTCGAGAAGTCACGTGACCCGATCTCATTTCCCCCAGGCGGAAGTAGACAGTTATCCTCATAGATATATAGGTTATCCTCAAATGACAGCTTTTCACTATATATATATATATATATATATATATATATATATATATATATATATATATATATATATATATATATATATATAAACTACTTAATATATATTTATAATATATTTTTATTTATATATATTTTGACATTCACATCACAATAAAGTTTAAATATAAAAGTATACATCAATATTTTAAAAAAGAAACAGAAAAATTGGAGTCAAAAGATAAATAAATATGTGCTAATTTGCATTTCTTAAACAAATGGTACGCAGTAGTAGTAGTAGTAGTAATAATAATAATAATAATAATAATAATAAAGTATGAGGTGTCCGGTAAAAGCGTTATGTACTTTGAGCGCCCCCTGGTGTCTAAACAATGTTTTAATACAATAATATATTAATAATTCAGCTACACCAGTATTCTAAATTAATCTGAGCATTTATTTTTCTTTTCCCTTCCTTCTTTCTTTCCTTAATTAATTAATTAATTAAGCAGATAACACAGTACATTATGCTGTAGAATAATGCTGATTTCAGCACTACGTTTATTACTTATACTATATACTATCTAATATGTATAGTTGAATGCATGTATTTATTTATTTAAATCATTTAAATAATTAATTAATTTATAAATAAATAAATTATTTATTTGTTTGTTTGTTTGTTCATAAAGAAGATATGCAGTACAATGCTGTAAAATAATACTTATTCCAACATTCTGATTTTTACTACTTTATTTTATTCAATACATTTTAGGACATAGTACAGAGATTGATTAATTGGTTGACTGATTGATTGATTCATTCATTCATTCATTGACAGAAAACACACTCCTCTTCCTGGTCAGTAAATGATTGGGTAGGAATAGTTTTTCAGCTTCTTCCCCACCACCAGACGGCGCTGTTGATCCATAATTGAGACGCTATAAAACCTGGGATAAGAATTATTTACTACTGAAATGATTTATCTTCCAACAGGCTGATAATATTTATTGATGTTTAATGATGTTTCATTTATGGAATGAAAAAGACACTGAACAAAACATGGCCAGATTTAATCGGATTTCAGCATGTTGCCCTCAGGCCTGGAGATGACAAGAAAGAAAAAAAGAGATGTTTTTCCCTCTCGACTTCCTGGAAAACCTGTCCTCAGGCAAGAACACCTCCTTCAGTAACCCATTAATCAGTGTGTCAGTGACTTAAACATCAACTTTAACCTTATTTGTACAGCATCCTACAGCACCTTCAGAAGCTAGAATTCCTTAACCATCCACAGAACCCTTAAAGAACACTGCACACTCTTAGAAAGGTTCTATGAAGCAACTTAAAGTTGGTTTTGTCCTTCTAAACATTTGGATTGCTACAATATAGTGTTCCTCTTTAAGTGAGGATTACAAGTAGAACACTTGTAGGACGACAAGAACGATCCGAAGAACCTGTGAAGAACCCCTAAAATATCCATAAAGCATGAAAAATGGTTCTTTGATTTGTCCTCCTAAACATTAAAGGTGCTGCAACACCCTGTTTCCCTTGAAGAACCCTAAAAAAGTTCCATGAAGCACCTCAAAGGTATAACCCTACAACACACAGTCTTTCCATTTAGAGAGGATTGCATGCAGAAACCCTTTATGAAGCAAAGAATGATTCAAAGAAAGAACCCACAGACAATCACATATAATGAGTTCTTCACAGGTTCTTTCTAAAACATCTGATTCTTTCTAAAACATAACAAAAGAGAAACATTTTAAGCACTGTTAAGGTTTAGAACAATCCAGAGAACCCATGAAGAACCCCCTTTTCTAAGACTGCACACACGTAAAAAGATTCCATGTAGAATCCTACAACATAATGTTTACCTTTTAGAGATGCTTGCAAATGGAACCTCTTTATGAAGCTAAGAACAATCCAAAGAACCTGTGAGGAACCTATGAAAGGTGCACACAGGTTTCATGAAGCATCCTGAAGGGTTCTTTGGTTTCTCCTTCTAAATCTTAAAGATGCTACATCAGAATGTTTCCATTTTAGACACCTGCTGAAAAAACCCCCAACAGAAACTCTAATAGAATGTTTAATGGTTTGAATGGTTACAATGGGAGTTGTATTGGCTTTAATGGAAACTGTAATGGTCCCTGTGTGTCTCTACTGGTAAATCGTTGCCTTCTTTTGGTGACATGTCTAGTGGATACCATTAAGGACCAATAATGGTAATGGTATTTGTAGTGGAAACCATTCGAATTTCTGTGATGTTTTTTATTTATTATTTTTTTTCCAGCAGAGATGGGATTACAAATAGATCCGGTTTAAGAAGCGAAGAACCCATGAAGAACCCTTTTCTGATAGTGTACGCTCTTAAAAAGCTTCAGTGAAGCATCTTAAAAGGGTTCTTTGGTTTCTCCTGATAATCCTTAAATGTTCTACGAAAGACTGTTCAACTTTATGAAGCTAAAAACAATGCAAAGAACCCTTGAGAACTCTGAGAAGTCAATGACAAGAGACCTGAGACCTTTGAGAACAGGATTAACGTGTAGATGAATGAAGGTTAAGGGTTAACGTGTGTTTATATCAATGCGCTTTAATAACTTTTAATCGTTTTGAGCCACTTTTCCATCCGCAAGTCCTCCAACTGTTTGTAAACACCAGCTGCCATGTGGCACTATGACGCAATCCGGGAGGCGGAATTTACTCTGTAGTTCAAAGCCGCTTTCAGAAAGGCGATCTCTACAAGTTTCCGGACTACATCTCCCACAACCCCCCGCGCTGTCGGTTGATTGGTGCTCGTGTGTGCTTGGAGGACGCGGTAGGGAGGTGGATCATATCCCTATTGTGCGCATCGCACTTTACCGTTGTGTGGGTCAGAGAGAGAGAGAGAGAGAGAGAGATGAGAAATGCGCACTGAGGGAGAGTGAGACAGGACACAGGCTCAGATCGAGAAGAAAGAGAGAAAGGAATAAGAGTCGGGGTTTATTATTTTAATATACAGTCTCTTTAAAGAGAATCAGATCAAAAGCCGGCTTGTGATTTTAAGAAGGTAAGAAGTTCTGCTCATGTTACTCATGTAAAAACAAACAAACACCGCAATTGGCGCATTTTTATTTTATTTTATTCTCTTCCACTTTATCTTATATACACACTGTATGCTATACACCATGTACCTCACTAGCTTTGTCTCCACAATCCACATTTTAAAAAAATCTATAAATGTTATGTCTTTATTAGCTATGTTTAAAAAAAAAAAAAAAAAAAAAAGTCAACAAAACCTATTTGTCGCATTTTGATCTGGGATCTGTTAGTCTGTGAGACCGGAACACGTGTCATCTTTTCCTCGCTGTTTATTGTTTACATTTGACATTTTTCGTGAACAGGAAGTGAGCGGAATCTACATTCTTCTTTATTTATTTCACACACTACAGGGTGATCAGTTTGGTCAGTTGTGTTCTGGTGATAAAAGCACATGTGGTGTCTTAGTTATTGATCTGCTGCTGACCAATAAGATTTTGGCTTCATTATAAACGTACGGAGGTCAGTAAGATTAGTTTATAAAGTACATTCCAGAACAAAACAAAACAAAACAGTGATATATGAAACAGCCAGACAAATAAATAGCAGCACAAAACAAACAACAAAAAAGGCACTAAATCCAAGTCGACTCTGATCAGATACCAGGTGGGTTTTAAGACGAGAAGTGATTTTTATCTTATCTTCACAGCACTTATAAACACTGGCTTCCAGATCCCTACACTCGGATCCCCCGAGGGTTCCTTGGACGGTTAACGGTTCTAACTTTCTAACGAAGAAACCGTCTTTTGTAAGGTTCCGTGCTGGAACATGTGCCATTTCATAATAAGGATCCATCTCTGACGTGTGCATATGTGTGGCAGTTCTTTGTTTACAACCTGTTATGAAGTGTTTATGAACACTAGGAGGCAGCAGGTAAAACAGGACCACGTGCAAGAGGTTTTCTCCAGGTGAGCTCACCTGCTGTCTCACACGTCTCAATAACACGGCGGAAAAATACGCCAACGCGAGTACAGGCAGCCGAGACAGTGTTTCTCACCACGTTCGCGTGAAAACTGCATCGTATCTTATTAAACATTGAGTCAAAACACTACACTGGTACGGGTGTACGCTATTATACTATATAGTAAGCGGTTTGGGACGCAGCCAATACCTTAGACAGCCCAAGACAACAAAAGGTTGCCAGGTTTTTCACAACAGTTAAGGGGAAAATAGTATTTCTTAATTATTTTGGGAATTAATCGATTTCTTCATTCTAGTAATGATTCTTTACAGTATTTAGGACCATTTCTGCAATAATACGAGACCAATTTTAGAATCTTGGAAACAATTTCGGTGTTTTTATCACTGCTTGCATATCGACTTTGCGTTATCTTTATTCTAAGCAAGCTGAAAGCATTTGGATCAGAAGTATACGGACAAAATTTGTTTATTTGTTGTTCATGATGTGTTTATTTTTGAATCCACGCATCATAAATGGAAAATGGTGGTGTTGTACTGTATCTGATGGATGTGAATCGGATTCTTATCTCTTCTTATCTCAGCAGTCCCGGTTCCTCTTCCTGTTCTCCTGCCACTGGGCCTCAGGCCTGATCCAATCTGTCTGCCATGGTACTGATCCTGGGAAGACGGCTAAACAGGGAGGATTCGGGTGTCCGCGAGTCTCCCGCCGTCAAGCGCAAGGTTCTGGAGATGGACACAAAAACTCTGAGCAGTCACGATGTGTTCGACTTCTCCTCAGGCCCGAGCCATGCTGAGAGCATCCTCCAGATGTTCAACGAGTTCCGTGACGGCCGGCTCTTCACAGACGTGGTGATCAGCGTGGAGGGTCGTGAGTTCCCGTGTCACCGCGCCGTGCTGTCGGCGTGCAGCAGCTACTTCCGTGCCATGTTCTGTAACGACCACCGAGAGAGCCGCGCCATGCTGGTGGAGATCAACGGCATCCGCGCGGACGCCATGGACACCTTCCTGCAGTACGTGTACACGGGCCGGGCACGCATCACCACCGACAACGTGCAGTTCCTATTCGAGACGTCCAGCTTGTTCCAGATCGGGACACTGCGTGACGCCTGCGCCAAGTTCCTCGAGGACCAGCTGGACCCGTGTAACTGCCTGGGCATCCAGAGATTCGCCGACGCCCACTCGCTCAAGCAGCTCGCTAGCCGGTGCCGTAACTACGCCCTGCAGAGCTTTGCCGATGTGGCGCAGCACGAGGAGTTCCTGGACCTGCGCCGTGACGAGCTCGAGGAGTACATCTCCAGCGACGAGCTCGTCATTGGTAAAGAGGAGACGGTGTTCGAGGCCGTCATGCGCTGGGTCTACCACGACATCGAGCACCGCCGTGCCGTCCTGCGTGACCTCCTGACGCACGTCCGCCTGCCGCTGCTGCACCCAAACTACTTTGTGCAGACCGTCGAAGGAGATCAGCTCATCCAGAACGCCCCAGAGTGCTACCAGCTGCTGCACGAGGCACGGCGATACCACGTACTGGGCAATGAGATGATGTCACCTCGGACACGCCCACGCAGGTAAAACTTGTAATGCGGTTTTCTTCAGTAACACTGAAGATTGTAGCCTCCAATCAGATTCTACTTGGAACCTATTCTGAAATTTTGCAGAGTTCCACATAGAACTGCTAAGGGTTTCTCCAGAGAGATATCTGATTAAATTCTAATTATAATTTTAATGGATTTGTATTCAAGGTGCTACAAATAAACAGAAGTATGTAACAGTATTAGCACGTCGTGAATTAGCAACATTAGTACACCTAGCTAGCTACCTAAACACAGTACTGCTCTAAAAGTTAGCTGTTTCTAGCACGCTAACATTAAGCCATTATATCATGCGATTGAGTTGGCAACTTAAAGCCAACTTATATAGCGTAAAGTAGTAGCTAATGTCTTGAGGAAGCTAGCTAGCATTAGGCTTTTATAATATTCTGTAATTAAAACTATTAGCCAGGTTTCTTGGTAAACTAGCCAACTTTAGGCTAACTGTGATGCAGTTAAATCCATTAGCAAAGGTTGTTAGCAAGCTAGCTAGTGTAGAGAATAAATTAGCATTTGTGCATGTAAAACTGCAGATCATGTGATTGTGCTAAGGATCAATTATTTATGTGTTTTTTTCTTTTCTGTTCCTTGGGGGCTTTTTTTTTCTTATCCTTCGTGACATTTGGGGTTGAGACAGAAGTCAAAGCAACCAGTCAGGTACACAGTGTTGTGATTTTCCAAACCGGATCTTCTTTAACGCCTCAGGTCTCGTCCTCTTTTTGTTTTTAGCTGCACACAGAGACGAGATGTTTGACTGCAGGCTTGTAAAACAAGGCGCCAAGAAAGAGAAACACTTCATTAAGCTCTGCGAAAGCCACCTAATGACCGGTTCTCATGAGACATGATGTTGCTTCTGAACTCCGGCGTTTCTTTGAGTTTCAGTCTCTGGGGTTCATCAGCGTGACCTGCTCATGCCGCTCCTCTCCGCTGTCCCTGTTCCAGTCTTTGTGTTTAGTACGTCATGTGGAACCGTATCAAAGAGCAGATTTGTTGGTTTAATCTTTATCACCTCAGCGGCTCTCCCCTGCGGCGCACGACGGTTTGTCTGTTATACCTGCTCTTCTGCTTTCACTTAGTCAGCATTTCAATCAGGTACAAAGAAGAAAGAAATATAGCTAGTAGCATTACTTTTTTTCTCCAGAAAGGATCTTTGGTATAAATTCACAGAGACAGGATCAAACATGAAGAGAACATCTGGAAAGACAGGATATGTCTGGTCAGGCCTCCAATGCTTTATTAAGTGTATTTAGGAGGAATTCCAGGATCAGTTTCAGGATTTTATTATTTTTTTTAAGGGGAAGCAGATCCTGGATCAAAGATTTTTACCTGACGATGTGTATTTTATTATTTTTTTATGTAAATTTTAGCTTCTGTTAGATTTTTGTTGGAAATGTTTCTGTTGACGTCTGAATTACAGATCCGATACTGATCCGATACGGATCTGAAACAGATCCAGTAAAGCTCTAATACTGATCCAATACAGAGCCAGTGCAGATCCAATTCTGATCCAAAGCTTTTCCAATACTGATCAAGTACTGATCTAATACTGGTCCAATAATGATCCGCTATAGATCTGACACTGATCCAATACAGAAACAAAATGGATTTGATACAGATCTGATTCTGATCTGATACTGATCTGATATTAGAGATCCACAAATCCTCCAATACAGTTCCAAATCTTATCTGAGACTAATCCCATTCAGATCCAATACTAATTCAATATAGATCTGATACTGATCCAATACTGATTAGAAACAGATTCGATTGTGATCTGATACGTACTTTTCCAGAACTGATCCAATTCTGAAACGATACTGATCAATACAGATCCAGTAATAATCCAATACAGATCTGAAACAGATCCAATAAAGCTCTAATACTACTCCAATACAGATCCAAATCTGATCCAAAGCTCTTCCAATACAGATCTGATTCTGATCCAATGCTGAGTAAAAACAGATTCGATTCTAATCTAATACATACCTTTCCAAAACCGATCTGATACAGATCCAATTCTGAAACGATACCTGTCTGATTCCAATACAGTTTCTACACAGATCCAATACTTTTCCAAAACCGATCTGAGACAGATCCCAAATTTATCCAATACTGATATGAAACAGATTCCATTCTGATCCGATACTTACGCAATACTGAGTGAGTGTGAACTCAATCTCACAGATCTCACCGCCCTTTTTAACAGCATTTTTAACATCATGGACTCATGTGATGATCGGAACTATCAGCAGTACACGGCGGTGATTTGAGACCCAGCTACAGAAATGTGCTGATGTATACAGTGTGTACACTTCACACACTCACACACCACAAAACACACTCCCGCTGATGTGCGTCTTTGTGTTAAAGCCCACGTGCTCTTTGTTTTTCTGTCTTTTCATTTTTTTTCCTTCACCGCTGAACTTTGGAACTGGTCTGAATGTGATTCGACAAAACGATCCATCATTATTTGTGTGTGTGTGTGTGTGTGTGTTTGTGTGTGTCATGACCTCATTGTTTAATTCTGTGGAATGGTTGTGGAGGTGGGGGCGTAGTTCTGTAATCACCTCAACCGCCATGATAAAGTCACGCAACGGAGCATAACAGCAATAAAATGTAGCTCGCTTGAGGACAAAAGTGTGTTTGTGTTTCTAAAGGACGATGTAGTGATAATAAAAAGAGTGTTGAGTTTGAGGGAAAGGGTTAACGTTGTGTTCAGCCGGGTGTCAGTTTGCAACAGGCTGCTCCACTCCCTCTGTCTCCGGGCAGATCACAGACGAACATTTCCTTGTTTACTTATGTAATAACATGGAAATAATCTGTATTTCTTTCTAACAGCGTGAGCTGCTCAATGTGTTTTTCTCACTGCTCA
This sequence comes from Cranoglanis bouderius, assembly GCA_023630585.1. Taxonomy (NCBI): domain Eukaryota; kingdom Metazoa; phylum Chordata; class Actinopteri; order Siluriformes; family Cranoglanididae; genus Cranoglanis; species Cranoglanis bouderius. Next base: position 5,431,545 of record CM042539.1, read on the forward strand.
TGTGTCCTTCCTCAAGACCCGAGCGCTCGGCTGTTGTTGAGGGAAAGAGGAGGAGCGAGGCAGGAACCCGGACACAATGTTTTTCAGGCAGAGAGCCACAGTTCGCTGTGAGACCTCAGCCCTCGCTCTCGGCTGTAATCCTGCGTTTTTGTTCCCCGCTATTCTTAGCTCAAGGCCGAGAGCGGAGGAGAAAAAACAGCCAAACAAACAGGTTCTGTTAATGAGTTACAGCAGAGGGCACTGACGCTCACAGTTCAGCATGTGTGTGTGTGTGTGTGTGTGTGTGTGTGTGTGTGTAAAAGGTCACTGTGTGATAATGAAAAATTATCAGAAATGTTTGGATATTTTCTGGTAAAAAAGTCTGCAGTAGGCCCGTGTGTTTATTTCGCTTCACAAAATAAAAAGAAACTCTGCTTTTATGTGAATTCTGTAACAAAAGTTCAAACTGGATACGAACAGATTTATTTCGTAAATCATTTGTAGGAGCGTTTACACAGGAAATGTTGCGTTCATGTAACTTCAGTTAGTTGGGAAGAAAAAAAAAACTTGTATTCTATGTGTTGTTCCTAAAGTAAAGTCCATTCATGCAAATTTATTGTTTGAAAAGTTTCTGCTGATGACATTTTTCAGTATGATGTCATTTCCATTCACCTGCTTTTATGCACATTTTAAATTAAGATCTACAAATATCTGCACTGGATTGTTAAAAAGTAACTAAATACATAAATAAATAAATAAATTAATACATACATAAATAAAACTAGCAGCTACCTGCTTTTAGGTTTTAGGCCAATTTTAAATTAGCACCCATAAAAATGTCAATGGAATCACCAGAGGGTGAATGAAAAATGCTGATAATAATAATAATGCTAATAATAATAATAATAATAATAATAATAATAATAATAATAGTGGATTTTTCATCAACCTGCATTTATGGAAATTATAAATTAGCACCTATAAAAATCTGGAAACAAGTGACAGTTAAAAAAAAAAAAATTATCATCATTAAAAAAAAAGATTTTATGTTTTAATTTTTTTTAAAGAAGACATCTAGTGTAAAACAAATCAAGATGTGAAAAAAATGCATCTTGATGCATTTAAAACACATCATTTTATCCATTATTTAATAAAAACACCAGGCCTAACATATTTTCAGCAAAGGTGTTTTTTATTTGTTCCAAGATAGCGCATTGGCTCTGATACTGATGATATGAGCGTGTAGCCGTTACTGTATGTTCAGTACATCACTCAGTACAGCGTGGTGTTACGCAGTGTTAGACGTAATCGGTGTTTGTTTTGTCTGGAGCTTTTGTGTTTGTGTAATCTCGTCTCACGCTCTTCAGACACTTTGTCTAACACACAATTATTAGTGTTTACTTTAGAAACAAAAGCATGGCTTTAATAATAATAATAGTTCCTGTTTGATTGAGAAGCTGGAGCTGTAACGTGAGCGTGAAATGAGGCGTGGTTTGGTGGTTTGTCGTCCCGCAGGTCCACGGGTTTCTCGGAGGTCATCGTGGTGGTGGGCGGCTGCGAGCGAGTCGGAGGCTTCAACCTGCCGTACACCGAGTGCTACGACCCTGTCACAGGAGAGTGGAAATCACTGGCCAAACTTCCCGAGTTCACCAAGTCCGAGTACGCGGTGTGTGCCCTCCGGAACGACATCCTGGTCTCAGGTCAGTGTGTGTGTGTGCGTGTGCGTGTGTGTGTGTGTGTGTGTGTGTGTGTGCGTGTGTGAGATATTAAAGTGCATACACTCCATTCACATCACATGTAAATTTATACACACATACTGTACAGTACATCACATCCTCCATGATGACTCCAAAACACTCGCTCTGACTCACTTTGCTTTCTGAACGCATTTTTGGCATTTCCTGTATATACGTACATGATTTCCTGTATATACGTACATGATACCAGAATTAGTTACTAAAACGAGTATAAATGTTGATTTGTACTCTAAGCATTTATGTTGGTTTGGGGAGAAACAGGAGTTTTGGGGAGTCAGATTATTTGACTCAGCTCACAGGTAAGAGTCGACTCTTTCAGCTCCTAAACAAGCTCTTTGCCTTTTTTTTTCTAAACCAGAGAAATTTTGCAAATATTTTGACCACTTTTTTTCTCTTTAACTCTTTTTCCCCCTTATCATTTTTTCCGAATTTTGTGATCCGCCACTTCCCTACCAGCCGGCTCTCCCTGATCATGCGAAAGCTACCAAGCGGTGAGGGTGAAGGCTAATATGTGCTTCCTCTGAGACACGCGAAGCCAGTCGCATCTTTTCAAACTGCGTCTCATGCGGCATCACAGGCCGGGAGGAGGAAAGCGATATCTGCCCTCTTCCACATACATGAGCTCACAGATGCCTGTGATTGGCCAGTGTCACTATGATTGACAGGCAGTGAGAGTATGTCCCTCCCACCCAGAGAGCACAGGCAATATTTTTCTAAGAGTTCCTAAGTGTCCTAAATAAGAACTGCAAAGTTCCAGAACAGTTTTTTAACCTTAATCGAGCACCTTAAATTCTTCTGTTTATCCTCTTTGGTGGACCATTAATGGTTCTTCGAAGAACCCCTTTTCGAAGGGTTTCCCTTTTAGATAAGGTTCCAGGAAGGTAAAAAAAATCTAAAGAACCCTCTAGAAACCACTTTTTTTAGCGTGTTAGCTGACTGTAGGTTTAAAGAAGTGCATGCACGCGAGCTGCTAATCACGTAAAATCCAGTATAGCAAGCTGCGCCCACAACAGTTTCTGGTTTATATTGAAGTAATGATCTTGGAGTGGGAATGTAGAAGATTCCTGGAGGAGCTAAAATGGTGGAAAGATGTCTGAAGTTCCTGAAAAGGTTCCTGCAGTGGAAGTGTGGCCTGAATGCCACCAGGATTACGACGGATGTCTTAAATGTAAATAAATCCACAGGACAGTATAAATAACTGCACTGCACTGCAGTCCGTGAGCAACATGGACGCCTGAGTGATCACGCTCACATGGAGAAACGTTAAACGGGAAGAGATGGAGGAAAAGAAGAGAAAAAGTGGGCGGGGCTTTTAAAAAATATATAATATTTTCAGTATTAGAATGAGTGCGTTAATATAAACCTGCACTACTTTCAGAGCTGCTGTTATAGATAATTAATCTACACCTTCTGACCAATCAGGATCCAGAATTCAGCAATGCCGCGGTGTAAAGTGTTCAAGCAAAAGTTTGCACACCCTTTATTTAAATAACAACAGGACATTTAATGCTAGATTGATTTATTGGTCTTTCATTATACAAGTAAAATAGAGTAATAATAATAAAAAAAACAACGCAATCTCAGTTCAAAAGTTTGTGCCCCCCATCAGAATGCGATGTAAATATTAATCTTAGAAAGTTTTATGCCCACGCTTTGTATTTAGATGTCAATTTCTTGGTTCTTTTTTATTTTAAAAACACAGGGGGCACAAACTTTTGCACTCAAGTCTGTTGTGATGCATGTTATTCCCCACGTTTTATATTAATCCCCAGACCATCTGCCTCTTCCCTTTGATTGCCTGCAGTCACATGCCTCAGACTGGAATGTGGAATAAATTAAGATCTGGTGTTTGTGTGTGTGTGCATAAGTATTTACCCCCCGAACACTTCCCAACCCGTTTAGATTTGGTTCTGTGTGTTTAAAGCTGATTCATCAGAACTTGATTAAACTCGTCCTAACACAGTTTTCATCTCCGTACTGTTTACACAAAGAGAGAGAACGAGTGAGAAAGACCAGGCGCTGCACAGCGTGTATTCAGCGAGGTGACTGAAAGGTTATTCTGAGCCGTCGCCGTTAACACTTTTGCATAACTGTCGAGTCATTTGCATTGGATTAGGATTAAGAACAATGTAAATTTGGCCATGTTTTTGCCAAAGTAAATATACACACTGTGCACACTTCAATGAGGCATAAAATAGAAATTGAATGAAAAAAAAAAAAAAATTTATGTTTAAAATAAATGATTGAATGACATTGAATGCTATATTCTGCATACTGTGTTTTTTTTCTTCTGTACTTTTATAAATATTTAATTCATATGTAAACTGATTTAAACCCGTTAGCGGATAACCTTATGTATTTTATTTCTACATTTTTTTTTAGTTCTTTTTATTTGTTATTTCAAGTTTGTGTTTTTATATTCCATATACTTTATACTTCCACAGATATTTAAAAAAGTTAAATATTTACAAATATAAAAATTGTTTACATTTTAACTTCAAAGATCTCAAATAAAGAGACTAATTTGCATGTGCAATTTGAATAATTGTGTGTGTGGTTAGTGTGAGCATGTTCAGGTAAATGATGTCACATGCAATGTAGAAAAAAAAAAACAACTTTGTGTACTAATCATTCTCAATAGCTGTAAAAATCAACTCAAACTTTATTTATAAAATAAAAAGTTTAAAAAGTGTGTGTTTATAAAGTAAATGTGAAAATTTACAGGTTCTTTAATGCTGTTTAATACTGAAGCGTGAAAATGTGACGAATCTCGATTATTTTTTTCCTCAAATGACAAAAAACAAGCTTCTACAAATTTATTACTTGCCCTTCGGTTGTATTCATTTACACAAACAGTGAGTTTCAGTGCTGCAGTAAATCAGACTTCAGGTGAAAAATCAAAACTCTACAACATGCATTAGTAAATCACTGTTTAATAAATTACACAAGTGTGTGTGTGTGTGTGATCATTACAGGAGGTCGCATCAACAGCAGAGATGTGTGGATGTACAACTCGCAGCTCAACATCTGGATCCGAGTGGCGTCGCTGAATAAAGGACGCTGGAGACACAAAATGGCCGTCTTACTGGGGAAGGTGAAGTTAGACACACACACACACACACACACTGTACACATACACTGTATACACACACACACACACACACTCCTTCAAATGCAGATACATCACGGCTGATTATATATGCATCATATAACATTGTTATATGCAGTAATTAAGCTTTAATGATGTTTACAAAAGGTCGGTGAAGTCATCATTATGGTTCCTCCGTATTTAACCGCCCTAAACAAACACGCCCCTTAGATTATTTAATCACATTTTATTTTATAGTTGCTATGGCGAGAAGCAGGATCACCCAATCAGGGCTGTGCATTTCCCCCCATTTCTGTGTGAAAGCTATTTGTGAACTCGTTACACATTTCTACGATACATGATGCGTATCACGATACATAATTTAGCTAACACACAGTCTGCAAAACAGTAGTTAAACAAACAAAAAATCTTTCAACTGTTTGATGATACTTTTCTGTAATGCCTATAAAGACAAAGAAGATTAAGTAAAAAAAAAAAAAAAGTCAAAGTCAAAAGGCAAATCAACGGCATCCATTCAGTACCGTTTAATTTGTAATTATTAAAAACGTAAAAAACACATCACCATACCAACGATATCTCAGAAAAGTGTATCGCATAATCATTTATCACGATATCAATATTACGTATATCGATATATCGCCCAGCCCTAGTCTCTGTTTAATTATACAGCACACGCTACGCTGGTCCTCACACTTCCACACACGTCCTTTAGCTAGCTAGCTGAACTAATGAGGCAGCCGGATCCGTAAAACACATAAAACATCAAGTTTAACGTGTATTTTGAGAAGCAGATGATTTTTGACGTGCGTCGCTGAGACGTCGGTGACGTTTCCTTCGCGCTAGTGTGTGGTGTTACATACAGTATAATTAAACTCACACTTTGCAGACACTTTGTCACCGTCTGCTCATCTCTCGACGTCTGCGCAACCATCTGTATCTCACTAAACCTTCACATGAATGTAGTTCTGCACTCGTTCTGCAAATCCACCTCTCCTCTCTTCTCATTCTCTCTCAGCTTTAGATTCCTCTCTTGCTCGCCGTTGCTTCTTGGCATTTTAAAGCATGACCTCATTCATTCCTCCACCCTGTGAGTCACAGCGTGTAGTCAGTGCTCCATAGCTGCGCTTTACTGCCTCCGTGTCCACCGTGTAATGAGAACAGCATGGATAAGTGGTTGTGACCCTGCGTTCACTCGAGCGAGCGACAAAGCGACAGGGGGACGTTGGTTTTCTGCGTATCCACCATTTAAACATGTAAAATGAAATTTTCTCAACTTCATGTAAACTGTTACGACACGATAAAGTGACAGATCCAAACGACTGGCTCGAACGATTCCTCAGACCAATCCGATGGAGAGTGCGGTCAGAAAAAAAGGATTTCATGGTATCCTGTCATATATGACTTCTCATTAAATGTGTATAAAGGCATTAGGAAGAAAAATAAAGCTTGGAAGGAAGCAGCAGAGATCGTTGGTGTCTCTGGTCTGTCAGAATGTCAGAACCAAGCTAGGACGAAGCCGAGCACACAACATTCAACATGCAAATCACAATGATTAGTGCGTTATTTAATCTGTGTTTAATTAGTTAGCTTTAGAAAGCATAAAGTCCCCTTCTGAAACTATTGGAACGGCAAGGCCAATTCATTTGTTTGTGCTGTACACCAAAGACATTTGGGTTTGAGATCAAAAGATGGAGATGAGACGAGGGTTTAGGATTTCAGCTTTTATTTATTTCCTGGTATTTACGTCTAGACGTGTTAAACAACATGGAACCTTTTGTATCAGTCCACACAATTTTTAGGGGAGCAAAAGTATAGGAACAGATAAGTCTTGAAGTAAATGAAAGTAAATAACACTTAATATTTGGTTGCATATCCCTTACTTGTAATAACTGCATCAATCCTGTGACTCACTGACACCAACCTGTTGGTTTCTTCTTTTGTGAAGGTTTTCCAGGTTTTTACTGCAGCTTCTTTCAGTTGTTGTTTGTTTCGGGGGTTCTCCCTTCAGTCTCCTCTTCGGGAGGTGAAATGCTCCTCAGTTGGGTTAAGGTCTGGTGATTGACTTGGCCAGTCTAAAATGATGAAGTCCTTTGTTGAGTTGGCAGTGTGTTTTGGATCGTTGTCTTGCGGCATGATGAAGTTCCTCCTGATTAATTTGGATGCATTTCTCTGTAAACTGCCAGACAAAATGTTCCTGTAAACTTCTGAATTCATTCTTCTGCTATAATGCCTCTGATTGATCTTCCCTCTTTTCTCAGCTTCAAAATGGCTCGCTTTTCTCCCATAGACAGCTCTCTGATCTTCATGTTGGTTTATCCTTTTTAACAGTAAACGCAGTCTTCACAGGTGAAACTGAAGGCTGAAGTAGGGTGGATGTTCAGAGCTGTTTATTATTTAAACAATCAATCTGACAGGACACACCTGGGTGGTCTGATACAAAATGCACTATGTTCTATGTGGTTTAACACGTCTACATATAGGACCAGGAAATAAAAGCTGAAATTCTAAACTCTCTTCTCATATTCATCTTTTGAGCTCAAACCCAAATGTCTTCAGCCCACAAAGAGAACAACTACTCTAACGAATTGCTAGGATGAATGTTGACTCCTTCTCCTCTCACAGTGATGGATTGATGGTGTCACAACCATGTTTAAAATCTTTGACAGAGATCCAGAACCCGTGTTTTTGCTCCAGGAGGGGCCCGTTTTCAGAAAAAGCTCAGGGCAACATTTCAGAGAATCAGTCGTGTTTTTGCATGAGCAAGTGAACAAACAAAGGCAGCTTGTGCAATAACAGATCACGGCGTGGTATAGCTTACATCCAGCTCCACAAAACAATACGGGCTTTTCTTCGCAGATGGATTAATATTTCATTTTGTTTGCTTTCTCATCCCAGGCGCACCCCAGCCTGCTCTGGTTTTAGTAAAATATCACATTCTTGGATACACTTACCTCATTTAAAACGTTTTAAGCAATCTCAGTAATGGAAGCACCACCCTGTGGTTTTAACATTCATTCCTCTTTCTGAAGGCTATTTTACTGTTGATCCTGGAATAAAAGGAATTCTACAGACCTCATGGAAATTTAAGAAACCCAAAGCATTAGTGTTTTAAACTTCTGTCTGTAATCACGTTGCGTAATCTTTCCTCTTCTTATTCTAAAAAGAATTCCCATCTACATAAAACCCGTACAGGACGACTCCCTGGTGTTTCTGTCGCTCATTTCTGCCTGTGTGAGGGTAAACACACAGGTCTTCATCGAGCATGTCGTGTTTTTATCCTCGCGTGAGCGGCGCGTTGCCTCTCCATGTTCCAACATGTTGAAGTTCAAGCTCCGCCTCCGGCGTGACCAGTTTTCGGTTGTGTTCCGTTAGAGCCAACATGTTTATTGCGTCATGCACCAGATGGAGGACATTACAGAACGTTTTTTTTTTTTTTTTTTTTCTGCTTCAGGTGTGTTTTGACTTATTACAGAACGTTTTTTTTTTGTTTTGCTTCAGGTGTGTTTTGACTCGGGTTCACATACAGGAAAGGGACAGGTCTGTAAGTGTTTATGGTTCTAAGAACTGCCTGGAACAAATTAATGAAGATCTGGAACATTTCTGTTGTTTCATAACTGGAGGAGGAGCTTACCGGTTTGCAGGCTGTCCATCAAATAAAGGGGTGGGTCCTAAACAGGAAGTAGGTGAAAGCGTGGGATTTTTCCCTGGGTGTGTTTCTGTTATAATGAAATATTGAGTATGATGAAGCGGAGTTACTGTTAACACCCACCCTGAACTTTATTTTCATATAACAGCACGTCCCTAAGTGTTTTATTCCTTTTATACCACAGCAATTTATTTATTAAAGAACAACACATAGTAATTTGATCTGTTTATAGTGTCATAATGATGGTGAAACGAGTTAGTTCCTGTTTTCACTTACGTTATAGCAGCTACAAACAGTCGTTCCTTCACCAGCTTCTCGTTATTCTCTCTCTTGTGAAGTTAATAAGACAAAATAAACGCAGCTTGTCGTGTTACCGAGAAACCGCAAGGGAGCCTACACTCCTCTGTCCTGAAGAAAACTTCGAGTTCCAGCTTTAGCTCTGACTGTTACAAAGCGCTGACACTGGAGACTCCTTCCATTAATATTAAGTAAACGTCTCCTTACTTTAAAAAGCTTCACCATGTCAACAGTGTATTTGATCCGTTTATAATCAGTGGAACGTCCGCTGTACATGTCCCTGAGAACGAGCTGTTGCTATAGAAACGATAACGTATTAGAACAAGCGCTGTTTTAGAAAATCAGATCTGCTGTTATAGAAAATTAATCAACACCTTCTGACCAATCATGATCCAGAACTGTCCAGCATCAGTGTTGTTGATTCCAGCTGAAATTTTCCTCACTTGAAGAGCTTGCTGTTGTTATTGTTGTTGTTGTGCTGTACGTCTCGTTCTTCCTGATTGACCTGATCGCTTACCGCTGCTGGTTCTTACATCATCATTGGCTCACAAATGATGAGTCAGGAATTAAGATGGAGACCAGTTCAGTTCTGGCATATTTCACTGCATAATTTTAAAGCTCGGGTTGAAAAGAGAACACGTGGAGAACATGCAGAGAACTCTATTTCTGAATCTGTGTGTGTGTGTGTGTGTGTGTGTGTGTGTGTGTGTGTGTGTGTGTGTGTGTGTGTGTGTGTATGTGTGTGTGCGTGCAGGTGTATGCGGTGGGCGGTTACGACGGTCAGTCGCGCCTCAGCAGCGTCGAGTGTTACGACTCTTTCTCCAACCGCTGGACGGAGGTGGCCCCCATGAAGGAGGCCGTGAGCTCCCCGGCGGTCGCCGGCTGCGTCAACAAGCTCTACGTCATCGGAGGAGGCCCTGACGACAACACCTGCTCTGATAAGGTGAGTCTGAGCGGCCGAACCCTCGCGCTGAACGCATCCTGTCAATCACAACGCCTATATTTATCCTGCAGAATAAACGCGTGATGCACAGGCAGGGCTCAACGACAGCACACTGTGTTTAGGAATTATTGTTAGTGTGAGTCATCGTTCCACCTCAAGCGAGCTTCAGTAACGAGTTCTCCATAAAACTTTGGTAGAACTAAAAAAAACAGATTTTTAATCCAGCGTTCGTCCAAGACTCATACAGAACAAAAAAACTTTTTCACTGTTAAGTAGGGCGGGGCGATATATCGATATAATATCGATATGGTTATAAATGATTACGCAATACACTTTTCTGAGATATCGTTAGTATGGTGATGTATTTTTTTTACATTTTTAATGATTATAAATTAAATGCTACCGAATGGATGTCGTTGATTTGAGGTACTTTTTAAAAAATTCAATCTTCTTTGTGTTTGTAGGCATTAAATAAAAGTATCGTCAAACTCATTTTAACTTTTTTTTTTGTTTATTTTACTACAGTTTCGCAGACAGTTACAGTTTGTTAGCTAAATTATATATTGTGATACGCATCATGTATTGTAGAAATGTCCTCAAGTATCATATGATATTTTTGTCATATCGCCCAGGTTTGTTATTATTGACATATCGTTTCCTGTTCATTGGAATCACTGTTCTGTTATTTTTATGCTCATTCCTTAAATCCTTTGTGCATTTGTATCGTGTGTTTTGATTCGTCCGAGTTTTGCATCCTTAGGGGGTTCTTCGATTTGTTTCAAACATAAACGGCTCCATTAGCATCTTTTTGAGAGGTCTTAACTATCCAAAGAACCGTCAAAGAACCTTTTTCTCCCCCTAAGTCTGTGCTTGAGCGTTTGAGTAATGATGTCTGATCATGAATGAATCATTCTTCCCGAACTGATTCTTTTTATGAATCGGTCAAATTAGTTCACCAGATTGAGCTTTGTGCGGCGTCTGTGCGATGTTAGTGCTGCCGGTTTAAGAATTATAATATGGTCTTAAACATTTAACAATTTAATCCCCCTCCTTTAAACAAAAGCTCTGCTCTTCTTTGAGCCCAAACTGACACGGTCGACCCGCTCGCTGAACCGAATGTCGTCGTTGTCGGCCATGTTCCTCTTAAGGAACCAAAACCTGAAAACCAGCCAGTGAATGATTCACACTTATTAATGATAAGGGCATGATTAATGATTAATGATTAACTGGCATGGCTACATCGGGGTAAAAAAAAAAAAGTTTGGAGGTGTCAGCGAGTGGTAACAAATATGTCAGCGCTGTAAAAGTGTTGAGAGATGAAATAGATAAATGTTTACCTGCTGGAGTGTTTGCTAGAAAAGCACCATCCCTGCTTAAGCCACAAGAGAGATTTGGCTCCTGTAGTGGTTCTTGAGTCGGTTCCTGTGTCAGTTCCTGCCCCCTCTGGTTGTTCTGGACTGTTTGTCTTTCCGTTACAGCCCTCTCAGAACAGTGCATCAGTAGGCCTCCTGCCTCAGTGCTGCCCCCTCATGGTGCTGGAGTGTAAGAGCAGTGTGACCTGGATCTGTCACGGCTCAGATGTTCTCCAGGTGTCTGTGTGGAGCGGAGAACTCTCTGTCTCACATCGCTGTGAGGACGCTGACCACACAGCCAGACTGATATACCCACAGAGACACACACACACACACATACATTCACTTTTTAATCAATGTACAGTATATATTTTTACTTTTTGCTATTTCCCTCTGTTTAATAAGGTGTCCGTCTGTCTGTCTGTCTGTCTGTCTGTCTCTCTGTACCTGTTTATTCATTTATCTGTCTATCGGTCTTGCTCTCAATCTATATGTATGCCTGTATATCTGTCTGGATTTCTGCCTTTTTGTCTGTCTTTTTGTGTACCTGTCTGTCTGTGTGCCTGTCTATCTGACTGTTTTAATGTTTATTTATTTATCTGTCTCTCTATCGCCCTGTCTGTCTGTCTTTCTGTCTATTTGTTTATCTGTTTATTTGTCTGTCAGTTTATCTAACAGTCTGTCTTTCTATCTACCTGTGTATCTCTCTGGTTATCTGTCTGCATGAATATTTATATATCTATTTATCTGTCTGTCTGTCTGTCTCTCTAATCTACCCGTATAACTGTCTGTCTGTCTCTCTGACAACTCTACCTGTGTAACTCTCTGTCTGTCTGTCTCTCAAATCTACCTGTATAACTGTCTGTCTGTCTGACTGTCTGTCTATCTCGCTAATCTACCTGTATAACTGTCTGTCTGTTTGTCTAATCTACCTGTATAACTGTCTGTCTCTCTGTCTAATCTACCTGTATAACTGTCTGTCTGTCTGTCTGTCTGTCTATCTCTCTAATCTACCTGTATAACTGTCTGCCTGTCTCGCTAATCAACCTGTATAACTGTCTGTCTTTCTGTCTGTCTGTCTCTCTGATCTACCTGTCTGTCTGTCATTCAACCTGTCTGCCTATCTATCTGCTTACATATCTGTCTACCTATCTATCTCCTCTTAAAATATTTTAATCTAGCGCTCTAAACAGTTCTTCATGTTCCCCGCTCGGTTCTGAGTAATATTATATAGAGCCTGAGAACACATGCTGTTCCATGCAGAATACAGGTTCTCAGTAGAACCCTTCTAGAAATATAGAACTGTATAAGAAAGCCTTGAAGAACCCGATTCTCGTCGTGTCTCTGTGTTTTGTAAATGTAGATGTCTGTGGTGTATCAGCTCACAGGTCAGTAATAAAGCTAATGAGGCAGAATGAAATAAATTTAGCGTAAAGGCGTTAAGTGTTTGGAATTCGGAGCTGATAGTGTTTGGGGTGTGATGTCACACTGTTTCTGAGTGCTGATTGGTTAAAAGGAGGAAGTTCAGTGTAATTATTCGTGTGTGTGTGTGTGTGTGTGTGTGTGTGTATTTTATAAATAAAGTTTTGTGACATTCCTGCTGATGAGTGTGAACTTTCTTGACCAGATGGTAATTAATGCGTCGTGTTAAACAGAAGATGTCGGGGAAATGTTGTGTGTCATTTTGTTAGATTGAGATTTTAAGGCTGTAGTGTGATGTGTGTCGTCTCTCAGGTCCAGTGCTACGACCCGGAGTCAGACTGCTGGTTGCTAAGGGCCAACATCCCCATCGCTAAGCGCTGCATCACCGCCGTGTCCCTCAACAACCTCATCTACGTGTCGGGCGGTTTGACTAAATCCATCTACTGCTACGACCCCACTGAGGACTACTGGATGCACGTCGTGCAAACCTTCAGCAAACAGGTACCTCATCCAGCCTCGTGTAACATCTAGACTTATTTCTAGTGGATCGTTTTTACCCCAAAATGACATTTGTTTCCAGCTCATACTCACGATTTAGGTTATAGATATGTATCACCTTTTCTCTGTATAATTTATGGTAATATAGTCATGTCTATTTATAAACTAAAACCTACGTGGTTTAATTAACACACACACACACACAGGTCATGAAATGCGATGAAATGATCATTTATACGTGTAAAAAAACAACAGAAATCTGATTCACTAACAGGCTTTATGGAGCAAAACAAACTAGTGGGCGGAGCTTATGTAAATAGATTAATTTATGACCTGAAAGCCTGAAAATCACTTCAGGGAAATGTATTGATAAAATAAATTAAACTAATGAACAAATCATTCCTTTATTAAATTAAAATAAACGGATAAATGAAATAAATGCTAATAAATTAATCATTAGTTTTATAAATAAAAAAATAATTATAAATTCTATTTTTAAAAAGACATTAAACTAATTATTAAATTAATCATTAAGATTAATTTTATTAATTTAATCAATTAATGTATTCATAACTGAAGAGCTGAAGAGCAGGTAATATATTTGTGAAAATTTTTTGACAGAAAAAATTTTAAAATATATATTTTATCAAATTTGATCAAAATTACGATTGTTAATGTGTTAAATGCTCATTTGTTACATTCATGTGTAATGATGAAACACAGGCATGCGGTGAGTTCCAGGTGTCTCACAACAGATCAGAAATCCTCACAGAGAATAATCTACACACTCATTTACATATTTTACATGATTCTGAACCCTAATTTGCATAAAACGCTCAGTTTATTGTAAGCACAACCAGATTGAGGAATTTGGTGTGTGATTTTAGAGAATATAATCACTTTATAATCACAGATTTAATTGGGTCAGATGCACAAACCTGTCTCTCTCTCTCTCTCTCTCTCTCTCTCTCTCTCTCTCTCTCTCTCTCTCTCTCTCTCTCTGTGTGTGTGTGTGTGTGTGTGTGTGTGTGTGTGTGTGTGTGTGTGTGTAGGAGAGCTGCGGGATGTCAGTGTGTAACGGGAAGATCTACATCCTGGGTGGTCGCGGTGAAAGCGGCGAGGCATCAGACACCATCCTGTGCTACGATCCGGCTACAGGGATCATCACAGGTGTAGCGGCGATGCCACGCCCCATCTCCTACCACGGCTGCGTGACCATCCACCGCTACAACGAGAAGTTCTACCACACATGACTCTCGACTTACACGCTTAGCTCTTTCCTCCTCATACACACACACACACACACACACACACACACACAGGCCTCTGCAGAGTGGAGATCACCTGAGCCGAGTGTCGAGTGTGTGTGTGTGTGTGTGTGTGTGTGTGTGTGTGTGTGTGTGTGTGTGTGTTAGTCAAATCCATTACTGCACAATGTACAGACACACACACCTGTGTGTGTGTGTGTGTGTGTGTGTGTGTGTGTGTGTGTGTGTGTGTGTGTGTGTGTGTGTGTGTGTATTTACACTGTAAACTTGTAATCTTGTAATAAAAGGGTAAAAGTCGCTCAGAGGAAACTATTAACAGTTTTAATGGCTTTAATTCTGTAAATGCAGTTACAGTAAAATCCTCATTTTAGGAATCATTTTAGCAATTAATATTTTAATTAAATAATTATTTAATTCTATTTCATTCCCCGCTGGCGAAGCAATATTGTTTAAATATCATTACATATTTTTAAATGGTACATTTCTGTGTTTAAGGCAACAATTAACACAGTAAATGGACATATCTTGTGTTATTTTATTTTATTTTATGGTTATTAATAAATAAATAGTTTAATATTTTATTTTATTATTTATTTATTTTCTTAAAACTGTTATTAGTTTTCTCCTGGCATCATTTACTATATTTGTTTTTATTTAAATTTTTTTTTTTTTACTTTCAGTACATTAAAGCTGGCAGGTCCCTCCATCCAGCCTGTGACCTTTGACCCCTTGCTTTATTTATTATTTTTTTTAAACTAGGGTTGTCCACTGCCAGCCTTTTTTTTTTTTTTTTTTTTTTTTTTTTTTTTTTTTTTTTTTTTTTTTTTTTTTTTTTTTTGCTTTAATCTTTTTTAATACGTTACTCTCCTTATTTTTATTGACACTGTTGTTATTTTAGTCAGGTGTTTGTGTTGATGGTGTGTGTGTGTGTGTGTGTTTGTTTGTGTGTGTGTTTTTTCAGGAAATAATTTAAGAATTTTAAAGTTAAGGTGAGTTTATTTGTACGCAGTCGTGGACTCGTCTTTGTGTTTATTCCTGATTAATATCTAACCAGTAAGAGTATTCTTCTTCTTCTTCTTCTTCTTCTTCTTTTTTTTCTTCTTCTTCTTCTTCTTCTTCTTTTTATTTTTTCCCTTTTCTATATTATTCATGTTTGGTGAAAATCTTTTTTTAATGTTTAATATAATTTTGCTGTGCTGTCTGTATTTTCAGGGCCTCTTTTATTTTTAATTTTTTTCTTTTCTCTAAGACCTAAAGCAACACATTTACAGTCGTCTCTGAAATCTAAATATATATTGTAAATATAAATTAAATCCTTTTTTTATACTGTATCAGTAATTTTTTAGAATCACACCAACAATTTATTACTGTAATTAAAAGGAAAAAAAGGAGGAAAAAAATGATTGAAAGATGTAGCAGCCACAAATTAAACGCAAGTGTTTTTGTGTTTTTGTGTGTTTGTGTGTTTGTGTTTTTGTGTGTACTTGAGTTTTAAGGAAATTTGAGATTGGTGATTATATATATTCTCAAATAACTTTAATATCGACTATTTTCCTTTTTAGCCTCCTCTAACAAGACAGAAACTCAGAGCAAAACTTATTTTATAAATTTCTGGGTCATGCTTTGGAGTTTTGTCTTGTTGGAGACCAGATAAACTGATTCTTAATCTCTTGGGATTATTTGCAGATTATTTCTAAAACAGAAATTCTTCTTCCTGTTTTCACTTTAAACGAACAAGCAAAAAAAGATATTTTTAGAAAAGTATTTTCTACATGTACACAACATTTAATAAAATGTTTTAATCAGTCAGCTGTTTAAAACCGGAAATGTTAAAGCTCCAGGACACATTAGGCCGTGCTGATTTTACTTTTTTCTTTTATTACTAGAGATTATGAAACTGATTGTGGGTGTTTTAGTTTTTATTTCGATGAATTTTTGGAGAAAACAGTCAGTGATTTATGAGTGTTAATGTAACTGTCACACTGTGGGGTTGTTAAAAAAGTGCCGTAATTAATAATCTGTTTATTCTATATGTTGACGGGTGGTGATTAAACAACATGTAAAATAATGTAATAAGAGGAATCCTCCACTCGACTCACGAAATTTCGCCTTGTTGCTGTTTTCAGCCTGATTGATTGTGAATATGAGGAACAGAGAGTCTTTGCGAGTGTTTGAGAGTGTTAGCGAGTGTTAGTGAGTGTTTGAGAGTCTTTGCGAGTGTTTGAGAGTGTTAGTGAGTGTTTATTTTATGGCTTCCTGTCTGTATAAATGCATCACTCATCTGTTTTTTTTTTTTAAATTTCCTGAGTGATTGACGTGTGTACGGTGAAAATATTCTGAACCTGCCTTAATAAAGTTCTTTTCCATGTGGGTTTGTAAAGCGTCATCCCAAACGCGCTTCATTTCCTGTGTGATGTTTTGTGTTAATGTACACACCACTGTAAAGTAAAATAATAATAATTATAACAACAAGAACAACACTACTACTACTACTAGTCATAATAATAATAGTCAATTGTCAAATAAAGAAAAAAAAAACAGTATAAAAAGGTATTAGATAAATATTAGCCATCAAAAATTAACACTATCATTTACAGACATTTAGAAGCAGTAAACATAAACTATGAAGGAAACAATATTAATGGAAATGTAAAAGTCTGTTTAGTCTTATTTATTTAAATACAGTGAGGGTAAATAATTATTTAGACACTTTAGTTTTTGTCATTTAATAAACTTCCAGTGCATTTATCCACTTCACATTTACACACATCATTCAAAAATTCACAAAACAGAATTGATGGGAGAAAAAGTATTCAGACACTATATTTAAAAAAAAAAAAAAAAAGGTTGCATAAAAAAAAAACTACAGAGCCGTAGCAAAGAGTGTAAACATCCCATAATATATTAATATAATATACATAATATGCAGGTGGAAAGTTCATGGAACTACAACTAATCGCCCCTGGACAGGTGAACCTCGCAAGATTTCACACTGCGATCTCAGATTAATAATGAAGAAGGTAAGAAGGAAAACAGCAGTCATTAGAAAAGAGTTGCAGGACAAGCTGAAAGCAGCAGGAACGACACTTACACAGAGAACAATAAGCAATGAACTGCACCACAATCATCTCTGTTCCTGCACCTCACGCTAAACTCCTCTGCTGAAAAACAAGAGCAGAGATACATATCTAAAAGCATTTAGATAAATCAGAGCTCTTTTGGAATAATATAATCTGTGTGAGACAAAACAAAATGAGAGGTCTTTGGCAGTAATTCAGCTTGTCATGTTTAGAGAAAGACAGGTTAAGCATATGATCCCAGAAACACCAAGAACACCCACAGTGAAGCACGGTGGTGGGAGCATGATGATATGGAACTGCTTCTCTGAGGCATAATGTATAAATGAAGGAAAAATGAAGTGATTTAACCAGGACACATTAGAGGAGCATTTAGGTTTCAACAAGACAAAGAGCCCTAGTGTTCGGGTTAGGGTTTGGGTTTGGATTAGGGTTAGGGTTAGGGTTAGGAACTCAGGAAGGCCTTTCACGGCCGATTCGATCTCCTGACTTTATTTATGGAGGATTTAAAAATTGCGAGTGCATCAGAGGGATCCTCATAATCTTCAGGAATTGAAGACAGTTTGCTGAGAGGAATCGATCAAAGCCCGACCACAATGCTGCAAAAAAGTAATAACGTTGGTTATTTGTGGTGTCTGTTTTGTTCATATTTAGAAGTACAAAGTCCAAAGTCATGTTGTGCATAAATGTGAAGTGAATAAATGCACTGAAAGTTTATTAAATAACAAAAACTAAAGTAGAGTATTAGTATAAGAATTTGCCCTGGGGAGATGTGACCCAGGTGGAGCAGGATGAACAGGAACAGGAGGTGAAGAGGTGAGGTTTAATCTTCACTGTGTATCTGAACTTCATGTTTCAGGTGAAGAGATGAATCACACAATGGTCTGTTTACTTCCTTTACTTACAAACTAATCCTGAGTAAATCCAGGACATACTGAAAGTCACAGGGAGTGTCTCTCTGTCTGTCGGTCTGTCTGTCTGTAATCCTCACACTGTTTTCCTCTTTAACCTCTTACACCTTTATAATCTGTAAATAATTCTCAATAATCATGTGAGTGTGTGTGTGTGTGTGTGTGTGTGTGTGTGTGTGTGTGTGTGTGTGTGTGTGTGCATTCAGGCTTGTGAAAAAAAAGAAAAGAAAAAAAAACTCATTATACAATCTAAACACTGATGAATACTATTTGTAATCAGTGACGATTTGTTGCCCTCCAGACTCAACCGTTTCCCATTAAATAATTATTACCGTTCAATTAAAACTAATAATTAAACGATGGCTGTTAATGATGCTGTAAAATGTGGGAGGAGTCACAGGGGGAAATTGTTGAGTACACTATTGTAGATAAAGTGCTGCTTGAAAGTTTGTTCATAAGAATTTTCTACATTTCTGCATAAATGTGACCTAAAACATCATCAGGTTTTCACACAAGTCCTAAAAGTAGATAAAGAGAACCCAGTTAAACAAATGAGACAAAAATATTATACTTTATATATATTATTTATTTATTGAGGAAAATGATCCAATATTACACATCTGTGAGGGCAAAAGTATGTGAACCTCTAGGATTAGCAGTTAATTTGAAGGTGAAATTAGAGTCAGGTGTTTTCAATCAGTTTCAGAACAGGGATCTATCAGAGTCTGAGCTTTAGAACACGTGTTTGTGGAAGTGTATCATGGCATGAGCAGAGGAGATTTCTGAGGACCACAGTAAAAGAGTTGTTGAAGCTCATCAGGCTGGAAAAGGTTACAAAACCATCTCTAAAGAGTTTGGACTCCACCAATCCACAGTCAGACAGATTGTGTACAAATGGAGGAAATTCAGGACCATTGTTACCCTCCCTAGGAGTGGAGACCAACAGAGATCACTCCAAGAGCAGGATGTGTAATAATCCACGAGGTCACAAAGGAACCCTGGGTAACTTCTAAGCAAATAAAGGCCTCTCTCACATTGGCTAATGTTAATGTTCATGAGTCCACCATCAGGAGAACACTGAACAACAATGGTGTGCATGGCAGAGTTGCAAGGAGAAAACCACTGATCTCCAAAAAGAACAAAGATCACATGGACAAGCCAGAAGGCTGTTTTGTGGAGGGATGAGAACAAAATACTGTAGAACTTTTTGGTTTAAACGAGAAGCGTTATTTCTGGAGAAAGGAAAACACTGCATTCCAGCATAAGACACCTCAAGTTTACAATCTGATGCAATTTCCTTTTGAAAACAGGAAGAACTGGTGGGTGTGGCTTATAATAACGATTATAATTATGCTGGGAAGCAAACACCTGGTGGCAGGTTAAAGTAGAAGGAGGAAAAATCAACATAGTCATTTTATGCATCAGAGTTTGAAGTTTTCATTTTCTAATGGTTTGTAAAAACTTACATTTCTCTAGAATTAGTTTTTACAATCAAATAATTTGACATTTGTGTGAATGAAATATTTCTCTCATGTCTTTTTGTCCTTGTGCATGAAATACAAACAGGAAACAACTTTAAAAATGCACACCTTCACTTCTCATTTCTCATCTTAAACTAGAAATATCTAACACTGCAGGAAATAAATAAAAGTGGAGATACAGAAATTTCTGGTGCTGAATTTGGGGGTTGTGTCATAGAAATAAAAATATTAATTTTTGTTAATAAGATTAAAGATACAGTGTTATAATTGTGGATCATTTATAATAATAATAATATAATGAGTGTTTTGCATGTTGAGTTACTGTCACATTGACTGTGTAACTATATATTTAACAAATATTTAATATCTAACAATTTAATGTTAACAGATTTAACAGATATTTACACGAAACCTAGTAAACTAGTTAAATAATTAATTGCTTTAATTAGTGATATTATTATTATTATTATTATTATTATTATTATTATTATTACAGTACTCAATGTCACTTTACAATTCCATAGTAAATTAGAAATCCTTTTTATTTTATTGTTAATTAAAAATAAAAATAAAAATTCTTTAGTGATCCTAAACACCTTTTTAGTCTTTATTAATATTATTTAATTTTTGTATACGTTTTTTATTTAATTTGTTTTGGCTATTCTACTGTCAGTGGAGAAAATAAATATTAACTGTGCATTAATGTGTCCTGTTAAAGATGTAAGATTGTTGCTGTCTCTAGAAAGAATCGATAAAGGTTCTATATAAAACTCTACAGCAGGTGCTTCCAAATCAGACAAGGTTCTAAGATACAAATTAAAAATGTTAAGATCTTAAGAACCCTTAAAGAACCCGTTTCCCCTCCTCCTAAAAGTGTTCAAATCCATAGGAGAGGATTTGAGGTGTTATTCCGATTCTGACCAGCAGGTGTGAGTATAAAACAATACATTTTGGGGAATTTGATGCTCAGATGCATTGCAGGTGTTTTTGCTGCAGGTCTTGATGGACAGATCCGGTGTTTTATTTCACACAAAACAGAAACAAAGCCAGATTATGAGAAAGTTTTTATTAACATTTATATTACAGCAGCACAAATCTGTCAGCCCGAGGGTTGTTTTTCAGTCGGTGAAGAACAGAACGAGAGATCAGGTAAAAGGCTTGAAAACGGATTGTAAGAAAAACAATGACGTCATGCTCGTCTATTTAATGGACTCCCCCCCCCCCTCAAATGCATGCCACCTTTTGGTGTGTTTTTGTTGTTGTTGTTGTTTGTATGCAAGACAAATATTTCATCACCATTGATTTTCAATCCAGAATAAAATGTTACAAAGAAATTCTCACATCTACGTTTTAAAATAAATAATAAATATTAATTTTATGCAGTTTCCCCAACTGTGTTATCATGGAGATGAACAGAAAAAATAATTTAATTAAAAGCTATCAAAATGTAAGGCTGGTTGTTTGTTTATTATAATGATTACATTTAATAAAGTCTGGAAGAGTTGAAAATACAGAAAAACAAAACAAAACAACAAATTTAGTTTTCTTTTTTTCCCACCAGCAATTTCAAACTATTAGACACCATGTTTAAACAACCGTGATGCTTTAGTGCTGTTTTTCATTAGTGTGTCATAAATTCTACTAAGTTCCAGGACATTTTACACCAGAACCTAGTTGCCTCTGCCAAGAGGTTAAACCTCTTCTGTAGCAAAATCTTTCAATAAGATTATAATCTTCACTTAATATTGTACTTATATGATAACAATAAATATATTCTGTTGTGGGGTGCCAATAGATTTGAAAGCAGTGTTTTGCAGAAAATGTTGCAGATAAAAACCATACAACGTCTTTATGTGTGTGAGATCAAAATATTGATGATTGGACCCGCAGTGATATTCATTCTTTACATTAGTTTTTGATGAAGGGTGCCAATACTTTTGGAGTTGTCCATAAGTGACATCTATCTGTGGCATCCAAGAGGTTTAATGTAAAGTAGAAAATGTATAGTGTGTGTGTGTGTGTGTGTGTGTGTGTGTGTGTGTGTGTGTGTGTGTGTGTGTGTGTGTGTACTTTCACTTGGTTGCCTGTAGAGGTCAGTGTTGTGTCTATAGAGCGCTAAAGTCATTTATTTATGTAGAAGAGAAACTGCTGTGAGCTTCAGGAGCGCAGTCCATCTCTCTCTCTCCCTTTCTCTCTCCCCCTCTCTCTCTCTCTGTGTATTAAACAGTAAATATCTAGCATTATTCACAAACAAACACCCAGAAGTTCATGAAATATGACAGTTTATCAAAGGAACTTTGATCTCCTCAGATTTTTCTCATGGCTCCTGGTTCTCAGTCAGCTGGTGTAACTCTGCAGTTCCCACAGTGATGAAAAAAAAAAAGCTTTCTCAAAATGAGGGAGTGAACGTTTCACTAAGATGTACTGCAGATATTAAACGAGAGATGGGAAATTTACTGACGTCTGTAAACGTGCGCCTGTGACCTCACTTCCTGTGTACAGAAAAGCGGGAGTGTGAATGAGTCAGTGTTAATGTGTGCTGATTACATGCCTGTGTTTCCCCACTTTAATTACAGACTGCAGAATAACACAACAGAATGAGGGAATAACAGAATGATGGCAGTGCGCGAGCAGAACGCCGCAGTTACACTTCCTGTTCTGTTTGTAGGCTCACGGCCTCCTCTTCCCCTCACTGACGGAACTGTGCTGCTGTGAGCCAGAGATCCACTCACTCTTCCTCCCTCACTCTTCCTCCCTCACTCTTCCTCCCTCACTCTTCCTCCCTCACCCTTCCTCTCCCTTCCCCTTCCTCACTCTTCCTCCCTCACTCTTCCTCCCTCACCCTTCCTCTTCCTCACTCTTCCTCCCTCACCCTTCCTCTTCCTCACTCCCTCCACCCTTCATCTTCCTCCCTCTTCCTTCCTCTTCCTCACTCTTCCTCCCTCATCCCTCCTCTTCCTCACTCATCCTTCCTCTTCCTCACTCTTCCTTCTTCTTCCTCACTCTTCCTCCCTCATCCTTCCTCTTCCTAACTCTTCCTCCCTCATCCTTCCTCCCTCATTCTTCCTCTTCCTCACTCACCCTTCCTCTTCCTCACTCTTCCTCCCTCATCCCACCTCTTCCTCACTCATCCTTCCTCTTCCTCACTCATCCTTCTTCCTCCTCACTCTTCCTCCCTCATCCTTCCTCTTCCTCACTCTTCCTCCCTCCTCTTCCTCCCTCATTCTTCCTCTTCCTCACTCACCCTTCCTCTTCCTCACTCATCCTCCCTCATCCCTCCTCTTCCTTATTCATCCTTCCTCTTCCTCCCTCTTTCTTCCTCTTCCTCACTCTTCCTCCCTCTTCCTTCCACATCCTTCCTCTTCCTCACTTCTCCTCTCCTGTGCTCGGCTCTGTCATTCTCACTGCTTATGAATGAGATTTCAGCCTGAATGGGAGGTTGGAGTTCTCCTCTAATTTAACTCATCACATTCAGGTCACAGCTGCCCCGCCTCTCTCTCTCTCTCTCTCTCTCTCTCTCTCTCTCTCTCTCTCTCTCTCTCTCTCTCTCTCTCTCTCCTGCAGTCTTGTCCCCACTGCACTCTGTGTTTGTGAATTCCATTCACAGTGACACTGCGTTACTCTCTCTCTCTCTCTCTCTCTCTCTCTCTCTCTCTCTCTCTCTCAATGGAAAGCCCCCTCCATCCTCCACCCGGTGAGAGAGACAGAAAGAATAAGACAGAGAAAAAGAGGCAAAGAGAGAGCGACAGTTCCAAACAGACCGAGAGAGACAGATGGAGAAAAAGACACACACATACACTCTCTCTTTCTCTTTCTCTCTCAAAGGTTTCATGTCGAACCCTGCAACAGAGAGATCTAGAAAGTTCTTTAATACAATTTGAAATAGAAATCATTTAGAAAACTTTTCGAAATGTATTAGCATAGATTAGCATAATGGTAAACTGGTCGCTATAAACTTTTATTACTTGTTAGCTACATAAGCCCGGTAGCTTCAGTGCAAAACTAAAGAAGTGAGACATTGTAAAGGTGATTTTTCCAGAACAGCAGCTCTGCATGGAGCCAAAACAGAGGATTACAGAGTTCTGAAATTTTCCCAGAAATCCCCAGGAGGAGGAGGAGGAGGAGTAGTTTGGGGGTCATTCGGTTCGGCTCTGTGTTACATCACACAGCAGAACGAAGGACAGATTTTAATCAGAGCTGGAAGGACACACCGCTGCTCTCTGATGTTTCAGACTCCAGCATGGACACGACAGTGAGAGAGAGAGAGAGAGAGAGAGAGAGAGAGAGAGAGAGAGAGAGAGCGAGAGAGAGAGAGAGAGAGAGAGAGAGAGTGTATGTGTGTGTGTGTGTGTGTGTGTGTGTGTGTGTGTGTATGTAGAAAAACCGGCTCGATCCGGTTCAGGAGTGTATGAAAGTGTGGAGGAAGGGAGAAGGGAGGAGAGCGAGGTGATGGAGGGATGGGATGTTGTTAGAGAGTGTACAGTACAGTAGTGCAGCTCACAGCAAAATCACAGCTTTATATTTATGCACTCGTTATGGCTAATACGTTATCGTTTCTATAGTAACAGCTCATTCACGCCTCAGGGACGTGTACGGCGGGCGCTACGCTAATAATACACAGATTAAATGAATTGTAGATATGGTGATTTTTCTGTAAGGAGGAATGTGTTTATGTAACATTTATGGAAGGAGTCTCCAGTGTCAGCGCTTTGTAACAGTCAGAGGTAAAGCTGTAACTTTTGAAGAAGGTTTTCAGGAGTTTACGCTTCTTTGCGGTTTCTCGGTAACATGACGAGCTGCGATTTTTTTTTTGTCTTTGTCTCTGTTAGAATAAGAAATCATAAAACAGACAATTAAATGAACTTAAAAATGAAAGAGATGTGAGGAGAGATATCAGGAGTAGATAAAAATAAACTGAATACTGTTGTACGCAGTATATCCTTTTTCTTCTGATGTTTGATGCGCAGACACACACGCACACACACACACACACACACACACACACACACACACTGATTTTTTCACAGAATAACCACAGAGGTTCCTTTCCTTCACTCGGAGTGTGTGAAGTGACTCAGGCGAGTCGAGTGTGTGTGTGATGTCAGAGCTGCGAGACAGGAAGCAGATCTGAAAGACCCAAACCATTAATGATTGATGTAAAGATTCTGTGCTGAGGAGTGTAACGTTATCCCGAAATTATTTACAAGAATTATTTACACGCTATACGTTCATGACGGAGTGAGTGGAGTCACTGTTCCTCATAACAGCTCCTCTAACAGCACGTCCCCTGAGTGTTTTATTCCTCTTACACCACAGCAATCTATCTTTTGTTTAATAAAGTATGACACAACATACTTTTTATCCAATTATAGTTACATAAACATCACGGTATAGCAGCTATAAACAGTCGTTCCCTCACCAGCTTCTCTTTATTCTCTCTCTCCAAGTTAATAAGATAAAAAAACGAAACGCAGCTTGTCGTGTTTCCGAGAAACCGCAAAGAAGCGTAAACTCCTCTGTCCTGAAGATGTCAGAAAACTTATTCAAAAGTTGCAGCTTTACCTCTGACTGTTACAAAGCGGTGACACTGGAGACTCCTTCCATAAATAAGAACGATTTCTTAAAAATCTGTTTATTATCAGCGGAGCGTCCGCGATACGAGTCCCCGTGAATGAGCTGTTGCTATAGAAACGATAAGGTATTAGAACGAGCGCATTAAAATAAAACTGCGCTACTGTCAGAGCTGCTGTTATAGAAAACTAATCAACAACCTTCTGCCCAAAAAGACAGAGCGAGAGAGAAAGGGAGAGAGAGAGAGAGAGAGAGAGAGAGAGAGAGAGAGAGAGAAGGATGTGTCCTTGTGCTGCTGTGTATTAATAATGAACGTGTTTGCGTGTGAAAGCCTCATCATCACTAATTGGTGATCCTCCAGGGAAGCTTAATTGGTGCTTAATTGGTGGCTGCTAGTCAAACACAAACTGGAGGCCATGTTTCACACACACACATATACACACACACACATCCATCATCACATCATCTCCTTGCTTTACAAAGTCACAGGTTCAGAACGATATAACTGGAGAAGATAAAGCTCGGCTCTCAATCCAGAAACATCGACACGTCACGCTGTTCTGCGCTGCTGCGCCAAGAGAGAGATGGATGCAGAAATGCGGAGACAGAGACAGGCTGTTGCCATGGGAACTGCTTCTTGCCTATTGAAACTTTGGATGAGATGGAAAGCTGTCTGTGTGTATTAGTGTGTGTGTGTGTGTGTGTGTGTAAGAGAGAGACAGACAGGCGCATCTGCTACTCTTAGAAACCGATTACTCGTCTGTTTTTCATCCCCGGAAACAATATTTACATTTTCAGAGATGTCAAACTGCTAAACGCTAACGGCTGTGGAGGACTAAACGAGTGTGTGTGTGTGCAGTGTGGAGCAGGATACACATCTGTTATTTAGTTGAATTCTGGATTCTGATTGGTCACATGGTGTTAAGTCAATTTCTGTATGTGTGTGTGTGTGTGTGTGTGCGTGCGTGTGTGTGTGTGTGTGTGTGTGTGTGTGTGTGTGTGTGTGTGTGTGTGTGTTTAACCCTCTACTGCCTGATACATTTACATTAAAAAAAGTTTTTATGGATTTGTATTACTTGAATTAGTTCAAGGGGGGGGGATGGGGGTGGGGGTGGACTAGTTGGTAAATTGTTGCCGTATGGCAAGGGTGGAAAGTATCATATAGTCAAAGATAACACAAAATGTATGAGATTACAATTCCAATTACCACCTAGTCAGCATGTAAAAGTTATATCTTCTGGAAAGAAATTACAGCTATAAAAAGTATGTGGATGGATTTACTCACTCAAATATATACAATAATTTTCTTGAAACATAAAACTTACAAAATAAGGTGTAAAATGTCTGAAATTACAAGTTTTTCTCACTTCGATTATGAAAAAATGTAAATATACTATTAGAGAAGCCGAGTGTCTGTTTTGCTATGTAGAACTGTTTCAGTTCATGAACGCACATACCACAGTTCCATTATCGCATGTTGTTGCCATATGGCGACAATTACATTTGACCATTTAACAGAATACTCAAAATATATAAACTTGTTTAAATGACAAATTAATTTTAAATTATCTCAGATAGTGTTTATTTTTTTCCTTTAAATAATTTTGCCTAAATATTAAAAAATATTAATAAGCCCTTAGATGATGACCTTCACCATGCCATGTGACTGCAGAAAAGGAAGTGCAAACAGCACTTCCTGTTCATGTGACATAGCATTTTTTTTGTTATGTCAAAGTTAAAGCCCCCTTTTTTCCAGTTACATGGGAAAATAGTAGTTTTGTATTATTGCCTATAAAAAAAAAAAATTGAGATAAATTAATTGTTGCCATATGGCAACATCATGCAGTAAAGGATTAACTCAACTCTGAATATGTGTAGCTAGTTTTATTCACGTCGTGTTGCTGATTTATAGATGGCTGAATGAGTGAGACACGTCACTCTGACTCAATCAAAGCAGGAGACTGTGGTGATTTTTAAGAGCAAACCGGAATTTGTTTAGCGAAGATGTTGAGTTGTACAGTTGGGTGTCAGAATCAGAAAGGTTTTCAGCGCATATTAGCGAATCGGCTAACAGAAGATGGTTGTGGTTACAGACGATTAGATTAAGAGAGATAATTGATCCGATCATATCGGTGAAGTTGGCGTGCTAACTAGGAATGTAAGAATTTAGGCTATTAGCTAGCATGCCTATTCATCAAGGAACTAGTTAGCTAATGATATATAGCTAGGGCATGTTTTTACTAAGGAGTTTCCTATAATCGACATGTTTAGCTAGCTAACTTTGTTCAGCTAAAAACATCAGTTTATGGGCAGAACCTCGGCTTTCAGTGCCACGACGACGTCCTCCAGACTTATATATTTTTAATTTCTTTCCAGTATAAACGCTCGGAGTTTCTATGATGTGTGTATAAATGTGTGTTTGCAGGCTAGAGCGCTGCTTAGCATCTTTTAGCCAATTTATAACGATCTTCTAGAGTTACACCACGTGAAAGTGTTAGTTTAGCCTAATAGCACTCCGTGTCTTTTAGAGCTAATCCATCATAATAAGTGGAGAAGAGTTTAGCTAACGTCAATCCCGTTCCTAAATAAAGTTCTCGACAGGTTCTTCAGTCAGATTATAACCAAGCAGTGTCAGGTTGCTTGGCTAATCGTGTCTTTATGTCTTTTTGTTTACAAACACTAAAACAGACTATAGGTTTCATATCACGGAATCACAGATTTCTTCTAGACAGTGAAAGGAGAGAGAGAGAGGGAGAGAGAGAGAGAGGGAGAGAGAGAGAGAGATGTGGAGGGCCGAGAGCAGAATGTGAGAGAAGTTATTTTTTGCTCATGTTATGAAATATTCACCGGAGCTCATCCTGATGTAACAGTGTCCCGCTCTTTCTGTCTTCCTCTCCTCGCCGCCTCGTCGCGCTCTTCACACACTCACACGTCTCAAAGTTTGTAGCATGGTTCATTGTTTTGTAAAGGTTGAAGCATGCACACACACACACACACACACACACACACACACACACACACATTACAGGTATAAAAGAGGTCCTCCAGAACAGAATAAAAATGTGAACACTGGCTCTTTAAGAGCTCCGGGAGATTTGATTATTTAATTAGTCTAACATCAATGCCATTCATCAGCATGTGACCACAACCTTCACACACACACACACACACACACACACACACACACACACACACACACACACACATGCATGGCTGGTTGCCTCAGAGACCTCGATGAATCATCTACAAAGCAGCTGCATCGACTAAAGAGTCGCACTGAGAATTAACAACCTCACACACTTACTATCTGTGTGTGTGTGTGTGTGTGTGTGTGTGTGTGTGTGTGTGTGTGTGTGTGTGCGTGTGTGCGTGTGTGTGTGTGTGTTTTATAATGAGCCTATTTAATCCCACTGGTCACATCTGGGACTGAATATTAGTTTAGGAATTCAGCTCCAGAATTATTGGTACCCTTTAAGCTTCGAGACAATGGGCAAAAACGATTCTTGAAAATAGTTTTTAATATTTATTAAAAAATGGCGACCGGCAGCTTGGTGATGTGTGTGTTTGCTGTGTTTGTTTAGCGTGTTTGTTTTTTATTTGTTTGTTAGTTGTTACTTGAAAGTTTTTACTAGTGTTTACATATAATAGACGATGGATTGGTTACAACACTGCAGTATAGTCGAGCGTTTCTTCCCCAGCTCACCTTAAAGTCGGATGTGGATTTTAGCTTCGATCTACAAAGAAACAACTTCGGTGGAAATCCACATGGCTACCACAAACCGAGAAAACGGGGGACACGCGGTGGAATCCGGTTGAGGCTAAGGAAGCTGAAATTTGATCGTATCCCCCTCCCCACGGTTATTCTCGCAAATGTTCAATCACTACTATTCAAAATTAACGAATTACAAGCAAATGTCCACGAGAGTACAGAGAAGCATGCATTATTGGGCTCACTGAAACATGGCTAAATGGAAGAGACTGTGATGCAAACTGTTACGACCCGTGGGGTAAAGGTGAGAAGCAGGATGTACTTGCAGGGGAAAGTGGTCAGTTTATTAGGAACAATTCAAACAATAACAAACATAAAAGACTCCATCCAACATAAATGCATGAATAGAAATGTCACCGTTATCCAAAAGGATATTACACTGGGCCGTTGAGGCAGTGATCCAAAAAACAGGTAGAAGTAATCCAAATGAAAACGAAACACAGTAATCCACAATGGGTAGAAAATCCGGAAACACAGGGAGATATACGCTAGGCTAGGCGGTGGTCTGGAAACCACGAACTACGGCTAGAAGGTGGTCTGGAAACCACTGGAAAAAGGCTAAGGGAAAAAGAACGCGAGGCTAGAAAGGTGGTCTGGAAACCACAAATGACGAGCTAAGGAAATAAACGC
>CM042539.1:5466254-5486254 GCA_023630585.1 Cranoglanis bouderius
TACTGATTGGCTTTAATATTTTATGATGAGTTAATAATAATCGAACTTTTAGCTTTTGTAAAAGAATGCAGGTTTGCTCAAGCAAAAATAATTCCCCTGAAATTCTTTAATTCCCACCAGAAGCACTGTTTATATAGTTTAAGGTGAGAAAATCTAATTTGGAAACACACAATGCGAGCTCTCACTTCTAAATGAAAACCGGAAGACGATTTATCGATGTTATACACACGCAGCTGAGCGTGATGAGTCTCGTCCTGACGTGATAACGCTTCCTGCAGGGTCCTTCAGGACCTTCGACTGACCATAAACATCGTCTGGGTGAAGGTTTCGAGCACAAGCCTGCAATTTCTGTGGAGCATCCTGCAATTTTTCAGCCTCAGAAATCAGCACTCGGGCTGCAACCATCGGCTTCGGAGAAACTCTAATTTCCACCCGTCACTCTGCTGTCCTTTTGTGGCGTTTACAGAAATAAAAGAACAACACGGTGCCGGTTTGGCTTGAGGTCAGAGGGTGAAGAGGAAATCCGACACAGCCAACTGAAAGAGATAATCTGTCTGGCGCTGTGATAAGAGATGACGCTGGGAGAAAACATTTTGAAACGTGATTAAAAAAATGCAAAGTATTGGATTAAATCCAATTCATGATTGTCATGATTTTGTAGTATTATTACAATTATTAAGGCACTGATATATATATATATATATATATATATATATATATATATATATATATATATATATATATATATATATATATATATATATATATATATATATATATATATATGTTTATTACTAATGCATGGATAGTTACTGGTATCACATATCCGATACCATGCTCAGTTATTCATATGAAATGATCCAATGCCAGGTGATACTACGTGCCGTAATCCTAGCGTACAAAACTGTGCAAACTGTGAAAATATCAAGAGGAGGAGCTACAGATTCTCTCTACAATACACATGATAAAACATCTTAAATGTACTGAGCACAAGGAGTTCACCACTAGTAGAAAACGCTGGCTAAGCGAGACAAGTGTCTAGCTACTGTAGTTTAGCACAAACAACAGTACGCTGTTCTTGATGATCAGCCACAATTGGTCATCAAAAAACGAGGGATTCAGACGCAATGAAAACAAAAACGCACATTACTTACTGCTGTACAGGATCGCTTTTCCCCAAAGTGTAACAAAACCCTCTCTCCACTCGATCCATGCTAATTAATGCAGCTAGCTGACGCACTTTGTTTACAGTCAGCTCACTAACGTTATAAAGAACGAGTCTAGCAGCGTAAGTGCATGAACACACACCTGGGCACTTTTCATGGCTGCTGCTTAAACCGGAAAACAGAACAAAGTAAAATGTCCCAATAAACCAATAAACAGGTACTCAGATACTCAGTGTGAAAAAATGTGTATTTATGCTTCTGTAAAGGAGAAACCTGATCACACTCCCTTCTCAATTCTCTTTATAGCTGACTGCTTTTTTCGTGATTAGCATGAATAGGTAAATAGAATAGGTATTGTAGAGCTGAGAGAGAGAGAGAGAGAGAGAGAGAGAGAGAGACAGGTTTGTGCATCTGACCCAATTAAATCTCTGAGCATCAGACAGAACAGAGCACACACTGCCGTAAAATAATCCCACCACTCGTTAGCGCTAGAGTGTGTGTGTGTGTGTGTGTGTGTGTGTGTGTGTGTGTGTGTACACAGTAGATGTGTGAGACACAGTGGCATGTGCTCTCGCTTCACGTGGCCATGTTTCTGCTGCAATCGAAGAGTCTGGCCTACAGTGTTGCCTAGCAACCAGCCAAGATTTCACCCAACCTAAAACAGGAATTGTTGGAAATCTTTTTATTTATTTATTTTTTAAAGAACTGAAGCACTGAAGCATCTGTCACTACATGAGGGGGATTATCAGAGAGTTCAGTGACTGGCTTTTCAGTCAGTCCTGCTGTGATGCGGCTCTGAGAGTTTCATACTTTAAAGTATTCATCCCCCTTAAACACCAGACACCAGCTTCTGGCAGCGTTCCTGAGGAATCTTAGCCCATTCCTCATGAGCAATGGCCTCCAGTTCAGTAATATTCTTGGGTTTGTGTGCTGCAACCATCTTCTTCAAATCAAAAAGTCAGGTGACTGTGATGGCCTTGTAGAATCTTCCAGGACTTCTTCTGCAATCAAGCCTTGGTGGAATTTGAGGTATGCTTGGGATCGTTGTCCTATCGGAAGGTCCAAGCTTCAGCTTCCTCACAGATGGCATGACGTTTTCTCCTACGATTTCCTGATACTTCAATGAATCCATCTCGCCTTCCACACGCTGCAGGTTTCCAGTGCCAGAGGTTGCAAAGCAGCCCCAGAGCATCACCGAGCCACCACCAGGCTTGACTGTGGACAGAGTGTTCTTTCTTCATTCTTCTTTCTCCATACATACAGCTGATCCATCGTGCCGAAAAGTTTCATCGCTCCACAGAACAGAATCCCAAAACTTCTGTGGCTTATTTATATGATTTTGAGCCGACTTTTCTTGTGCTTTTGGGCCAGTAGTGTACATCTTGGGGTTCTGCCATGGAAACCTTCTGCCATTTAGTACACGCCATACTGTGCTCACTGAAACCTCAGTGCCTGTTCCCACCAAGTCTTGCTGCAGGTCTTCTGTAGTCACTCGAGGTTTTTTCACAACCTGCCTTCTCAGAAATCTGGTTGCAGCTGATAGCTTCCTTTTCCTGCCCCGTCCAGGTATTTCATATATTTTCTGCCCCTAGCCAGTTCAGGTATTTCATATGCTCCAGCTCAAGCACACCTGGTGCAACTAATGAAGCCCTTGATTAGTCGCATCAAGTTGCTTTTGTTTGATTTGTTCATTGCAAACAGCTGAAAGTCTGTAAATTCTGACAATAAACCTGATTTGCAATGGGGGTTGAATAATTTTGGTTGCAACTGTATACTACAACTTTATATTATAAAACTCAGCAGTAATATGTTTATTTCACGCTTTTTGATTTTGCCCAATAATTTTTTGACCATTATCTGATATAACAATTTAGAAGGAATCTTTAAGCTTGACAGTCCCACAATGCCATATATCCCTGATATACAGTACACATCACATCAATTTACTTTATAAACCGCAAGCACTAAAGTGAGGTCACATTAAACCATGATGATTTTTAAAAACCTTTTTTTTCCCCAAAAAAATGTGTTTGTTCTTTGTTCAGAACATTAAATGAATGAGAGTTTTTAGATCTCTTGCATTCATGGAATTTCACACATTCATTCCTATCCATAATTAGAAGCAATTAATTAGAGGAATTTCCAAAACAAACTGAGATATTTATAAAAGCGTGTAGTATTTTCTTAATTAAATGATAAATTACTGATGTTCTGTAAAAGTTTTTCTCTTGAGTGAAAGAGAGAATATATATTTTTTTAAATAGATTTTTAAAATTATAACATCTTTGTTATTATAGAGCAGGGAGTTTAAATTTTTTACAGTGAGGGAACCCTTTAATTGTAAAAATAAATAAATAAATAAATAAATAAATAAATAAATAAATAAATAAATAATAAAATAGAATAAAATTATTGTTATTACCTTTAATAAATACTCTTACAGTTTGAGTCGAACATAAGATGTTTTTCCTCCTCTCCACAGTGTGAACGATGAGGGGTGTGTGTGTGTGTGTGTGTGTGTGTGTGTGTGTGTGTGTAGAATCAATGCTGATCCTCATCTGTCATTAAGTCAATTCGATCCGCCAGTGCAGCTGTCGCTCTCCAGCTCTCTTCCTATCAGACCTGATCTCATCTCAACAACTCTGACTCAGAGTCATCAACAGCTGCCTCTCTGTCTGTCTCCCTGTCTGTCTCCCTGTCTGTCTCTCTGTCTGTCTCTCTGCCTCTCTGTCTCTCTCTCTGTCTCTCTCTGCCTCTCCGTCTGTCTGTCTGTCTGCTTTTCTGTCTGTCTGTCTGTCTGCTTTTCTGTCTCTCTGTCGGTCTCTCTGCCTCTCTGTCTGTTTCTCTGTCTCTCTGTCTGTCTCTCTGCCTCTTTGTCTATCTGTCTTGTCTATCTCTCTACCTCTCTGTCTGTCTCTCTGTCTGTCTGTCTGTCTTTCCATCTCTTTGCCTCTCCATCTCGCTGTCTGTCTCTCTGTCTGGTTTACTAAATAGCTAAGGGTTTTTATGTTCCACAGAGGGTTCTTTAAGGGTTCACGGGATAAATAAAGGTTATTACTGTAGCTTCCAAATAGGGTTCTTTAACGTTTTAGAGGATAATTAAGGGTTCTTCCAAAAAAAGTGTTCTATGAGGTCCATTGGATAATTTAGGGTCCATTGGTTCTGTAAGAGTTTATTAGATAATTAAGGGTTCTTTGCTTCAAAAACGGATTCTAGCTGGATCCCTTTCTGATGGGAAAGCACTCTGTTGTTGGGTTCCGCATAGAATCATTAAGGGTTCCCTGAAGATAGAACCGAAAACACAGCTCTTTTTTTTTCTTCCTCACTTTCAGTAGGAATTTAAAACCATTAAAGCCACATTTATGAAAAGGATCCATTTGAGCCACTTTCTGTATTTCAGGTTTAATTCCCAAACGATTCCAGCTGCAGGAACGAGGTTCTGGTTTGTCCACAAACTGAGAGGAAAAGCTGCGTTTGGACGTTGAAGTAATTACATCTGACAGAAAGATGATCTCCATTTCTCATTTATTCTGAAGGGCTCACATATGTCTGTTAGCATACACACACACACACACACACACACACACACACACGTCTCTTTCCTTTTCCCTTTTCTCACTAGTTTCTGTCATCTTGCTTTATTTTAATGAGATTTAGTGGATAATAGGCTCCTGCTCATTGATCCAGACAAGCACATCTCCTGCCACTTCATAGAACAAAGGCCTGGCACATTGATTGCAGCGAGCAAGACCCTGGTGAGACACACACACACACACACACGGACACATACGGATCGACTGTGTCGAACCTTCACTTCTCTTTTTTCCACAGTGTTCAGAGGACACCGGCGTCTCTTGGCACTTCCTCGTCTGCATGCTTTCGGTCTCAATTAAAGCAAAAATCGACTTTGGAACACGTTATGAAGCATAAATTCATTTTATTGATGCCTTATTACACGTATACAAATTTAATTCAGTTAAAAACACACACTGGTACGATTTCTATATCCATAAATACGGCAAATCCAGTCAATCCAGCAGCAATGAAATATTCATCTTCATATTCATATTCATATTCATTCTAGCTGAATTATTATTATTATTTTAAGATTTCACATAAGAATAAGTCATTTTAGGGTATTTGATTGACTAATTTTTCAGGATGAAGTGTCTGTGAACTTTATAAAAGCAAAATCAACAGGACCGAGTGCAACAGCGCCACCGACAGGTCGTAATAAAAACACAGCATGGTGTGAAGAAGCGAGAAGGCGTGAGGCTGGGGCTGATTTCTTTCTCACACAGACTGTAGTTTCATGCAGCCAATCAGTGACACTCGTTATAGTCAGATGATTCCGCAGAGTGACACGCCCCCCAACATCTGATCTCCTTTCACGCTGATATTTTTAACACATAACACGTCGTCAGCAGTGAGACGGCGCACGTGAAATACAGTCGCAGGAGTAATGAACTCCAGCGGCAAGGTGGATTATTTCCTCTGTCGTCAATTTTATATTTATTTATTTATTTAATTAAATTAAAAATTCAATGGGAAGAGAAACTAAAAGTAGACAGATTATAACAAAAAAATAAGGTAATTTTGAATTTGATGTCTCAAAAAAGTTGGGACGGGGGCAACAAAAGGCTGGAAAAGTAAGTGTTACTAAAATGAAACAGCTGGAGGTTAATTAGCAACAGGTCAGTAACATGATTGAGTATAAAAAGAGAATCTTAGAAAGGCGGAGTCTCTCAGAAGTAAAGATGGACAGAGGTTCACCAATCTGCACAAAACTGCGTGTACAAATTGTAGAGCAATTTCAGAATAATGTTCCTCAACGTAAAAATGCGAAGACTTTGCATAACTCATCATCTACAGTACATAATATCATCAAAAGATTCTGAGAATCTGGAGAAATCTCTGTGCGCAAGGGCGAAAATCAATATTGCAGGCCCGTGATCTTCTGTTGTTAAAAGAGGAAGGGATGCTACACAGTGGTAAACAAGGCCCCGTCCCAACTTTTTTGAGACGTGTTGCTGCCATCAAATACAAAATTACCTTATTTTTTTCTTTAAATGGTACATTTCCTCAGTTTAAACATTTGATATGTTTTCTATGTTCTATTGTAAATAACAGTTGCAAATCATTGCATTCTGTTTTTAGTTACATTTTACACAGCGTCCCAACGTTTTTGGAATTGGGGTTGTAGAAAGCACGTTTACAGACAACAGTAGTTTATCCAAAGTGCTGTAGAAACCTCATATAATGTAATATTAAATAACACCATAAGACAAAGAATAAAAATAAGTTTAAGAGAAGATTTAAAAATAGCTGTAGATGGAGCGGACCTCACGTGAAAGAGGAGACTGTTCCAGAGTTTGGGACCAGACACAGAAAAGGCTTGATCAGTCTTTGTCTTAGTACGACACTGGGGGACATATGATATCATACTCTTTCTAGTCCCTGTTAAAAATCTAGCTGCTGCATTTTACACGAGCTGCAGGTGAGATAAGGCAGATTGAGGAAGGCCAGCATGCAGAGAATTACAGTAGTGATGTAATAAGAGCATGAATCACAGTTCCCAGGTCTTTTGTAGAGAGAAACAATGGCTTTGATGCTTTTGATGGATAAAAACAGTCTAAAAGTAGACAAAAAATATTTTTATTGTATGTCAGATCATTTGCTTAATTTGTTCAACACAAGCGCAGAAACCAAATCGTGTGTGTGTGTGTGTGTGTGTGTGTGTGTGTGTGTGTGTGTGTGTGTGTGTGTGTGTGTGTGTATGAGTTTGTTCTCATGTCTCCTTACACTCGCATCCCTGAAACATCTAAGAGATACGAGTCGATGTGGATTCAGCGCTGACCAGAATAGAAGCGAGTGTGTTTGTGTGCCAGACCTGATCTTCAGACTCGCTTTCTCGCTTCGAGAAAACAACACACACACGCACGCACGCACGCACGCACGCACACACACACACACACACACACACACACACACACAAAATGTAGTTATGATGTCATGCTTTACACTGTACTGTGTGTGACTCACTCGAGGTGTGATGTAGGCGGCTCTACACCATCACAGCTGTCCAAAAAAAATTCAAAAATGAAATTAAAAAATGTATTAAAAATAATTTCACACAACTGAGAATTTAAAATTTTATTTTATTTTTTTTACAATGTACAGATTTGTGTTTTTAGTGTTTAAACACTGGTGTGGAATTTCAGCTCCAAATCTTACAAACATTGAAACATTCAGCATTCGGTTTTATTCTTGACTTATTGCTCCTTTTCCTTCGTTATTCCATATCGGCGATGATGGAAGAACAGATTCCTCTCCTCTCTCCTCGCTGAGTTCTCTCCGGCTCGGATGGGAGCGAGGTTGCCATGCCGACTGGTTTCTATGGAAACTGGATGACAGCACGTGCTTCAAGAAGAAGTGTCTGAATCTCTAAGAACAGAGAGAACTGATATGAGGATGGCGTTTAAAATAAATATTTCTGTCCTTATAACAGGATTCATGTAACTCTAAAACAATATCTGATCATTTTCAGACTTCCTGGATCTGATTAAAAAACAAACAAACCCCAAACCGGTGATTATTGATTGAAATATGTAAATATAAAACTATTATATATAGCTAGAACATGAAAGCTTTCACCAAAAGAACCCTTTAGGAACAATTTTTTAATATTGGATCAAGAGAACAGAGAGACAGAGAGACGTTACATTATCCCATTACTCCGAGTTACATCATCTTTAAACAATGAGGAAGCGACTGATCATTAATAAATAACTTCCACTTCTGCTCCGTTCTCTCCTCATATCCAGCTCTCTGCTCTCGGCTTTTATAACCGCAATGTGATTAAAAACGTGCAGAAACAACGCAGAAAAACAGATCCTACATTCGAGTGCAGAAGTTTGCATGTTTTAGTTGATTTATTTGAATGTTTCTTGACTTAAGTAAATAAACATGCTGACTTTTTAAAGTCTTATTTCACACCTGAAATTGATTGAGTCAAACAAACTCGAACCATCAGGAAAAAAAATCTCTTATACGCCAAGAATGAGGAAATACAGAATACAGATCTGTATCAAAGCTGGGGAAGGAAATTAAAATATATCAGAGAGAGAGAGAGAGAGAGAGAGAGAGAGAGAGAGAGAGAGAGAGGATAACAGCAAGAACAGAATTAGTCACAGTTCTGAATTTACAGAAAAACAAAACCAAACAAGAAGAAAGTAAACTACGTAAACTATGTATATGGATTATCTATTTAAAATACCAGGCTAGCTAGCAAACTATTAGCTAACTAGCTATGCTAACATTACCTACTGTTGCCTAGCTTTACCTCCATTTTAAACACATTGCACTTGCCCTGCTTAATAATGGAAGAAGAATGAAATAATAATAATAACAAAATGAAAAATAGAAAGAATGAAACTAGCCAGATGAAGTTTCTTGGCTGCTTCAGGTAAATACTTTAACAGCTAGTTTTAAAGTTAATGGTACTGTGGGTTCTTTTATTTATTTATTTATTTATTTATTTATTTATTTATTTATTTTTATTTTTTTACTGTTTAACTCAAATCAGTCCATACAGGGTTTTTTTTGTGATTGTTGCGGCCAAAAATGCGTGATTTTGCTGTGGCATTTTTCAAAATTTACGATGCAACTTGCAGAGTTTTTTTTTTCTTTGCGGAAAACTACTTGAATTGGTGGAATTGTAGTTGCGTGCGCTTTTCACAGTGATGTTTGTTGGTAAACGAGAGCTTTTAGCTGTACTCATGTTCAACGCACGTGAATCGATGAGGGCTTTGGCCGAATGCGCGTTGTGATGACGTCACATGATGTAATCTGTGAAGCATCAGAACCTGAAATAGCAAATCTGCTAATCTGGCTAGGCCAGTGTTAGCATCACACTGTACAGCCGGGTGTTACTGAGTGATGTGAGTCATTTGGATTAACATTAACTCACATCTCTCACACACAGGGGAAAGAGTCGAGCTGGAAACACACACACACACACACACACACACACACACACACACACACACACACACACACACACACACACACACACACACACACACACACACTGGTTTATAACGAGCTCAGTAATGAATAAATCATTGTGTGTAGTGCTGTTATAGGAACCTAATCAATGATGGGTGTGTTGAAATATTTTCCTGAAGTGTTTATTCCTCTTATACCACTGCAGTGATTACAGCTATTTACTTTTTGTCTATTTATAGATACATTTAATGGTGAAACAAGTTAGTTTCTGTTCTCACTTACATTATAGCAGCTATAATTAATTATTTAATTAATTATTATTAAGATTATATATATATATAAAACGACAGAATGTAGACTATTTAGGAATAGAGCACTATTAATCATATTCCACATAGAGCATAATTAAGCATAACCTATTATTTATTTATTATTTAGTTCCTAGGTCACTAAAGAACCTTGCTGTAAATTGTCACCAATAAATTAATCAAACAGAAGCGTGTGAAATGATCGGGAGTTTTCCTCAGGACGAGTTCAGATCTGTACACAAAGAGGAAATGTGGAAATCGCAGCTCTTAAAGGTCACCAAAATGCTTCAAGACACAATAATATCTGATTTGCTGGGATCACGCGGATGAAAATGTCACCAGCACTTTCACAGCACATTCACAGTTTGATATCCGGAGCCACAAAGAACCGAGAACAAAGAGACGAGGAGACGAGTTCAGACCTTCAGCTCAGACAGCCGAGGCTGTGGAGGAGAAAAACACACGAATATCACAGCGGCACTTATTAATAAAATGTTCCTTGTGCGTGCTGTTTTCATTCGTGAGAACCATGGGATTTAAAAAGGGACGTTTCATTCACATGTATCTAATTCTATGTTAATATTTGCAAAAATTGACCAAGCATGTCCACTTGCTATGTGGATAATGAGTGCTGGATTATTAATAACAGGAAAAGTAGCGCTGTAACAATCCTGACGAATTGGATCAATGTGTTGATTTACAGTTTTTCTCAGTTGCTTTGGTTCATTCC
This sequence comes from Cranoglanis bouderius, assembly GCA_023630585.1. Classification (NCBI taxonomy): domain Eukaryota; kingdom Metazoa; phylum Chordata; class Actinopteri; order Siluriformes; family Cranoglanididae; genus Cranoglanis; species Cranoglanis bouderius. The sequence goes on from CM042539.1 coordinate 5,476,466, forward strand.
TCAGATCACAAATGAATGCTTTGGTACATTCATGCAACTGATTATGTACAATTCATAGTTTTCAGTCATGTGACTGGCGTGGAGACCTGGAGGGCAAAACATGGTTCCAAAATGGCAGCCAACACTGGACACTCCATGGAACTGCAGCACAGACCTGCTAATTTTCCATCTGTTTCAAGCCAGAAATATGCCCTCCGTGCCCTCCCCAGGGACGGAGGCACGTCTAATAGCACAAATCCACAATCTCCTCCTCTCTGGGTTTTCTTTCTCGGACGGGATTCTGTAAAAGCACAACCCAGGCTTGTCTCCTCGTCGGTTAGTGCATCCGACTGAACAACAACTATCCAGCATTTTGGCTAAACAAATCTGGTAAAAATAACTGGCGGCCAGCAGAATAAAGCCATGCTTTGCCATCCAGGTGGGCGTGGCTATAAGAATACGACGTCACGTGAAAACTACAAATTGTCTACTGTTTCCTACATTATCAATTGCTTATGTCATGTTGATAAAAATTATACTAGTTCTCTGTTGAATAGTCCTAACCCCCCAAAACATCTAGGCATTAGTTCATTGCGTAAGTCATTAAATGCAAAATGGTTGAACCAGTTGTCATAATGTTTCAAGCATATTTTCTATACATTTATATTAGACCTTTTTTTTGTCCTGAATTGATGAATTACTCTCTCAGGTGAATCTTGAATTTCACTAATGAAGGGGAATGTGTGAAGCGTTAGATCAACCAATGATCAACCAGTTCTTTAAAATAGCTCTGAGGTGCATCTCATGAACTTTCAATTGGCAAGCATGTACAGTGCTGTGAAAAAGTATTTGCCCCATCCTGATTGCTTCTGTTTTTGTGTATATCTCATACTAAATAGTTTTAGATTGTCAAACGAAATACAACATAAAAAAGGCAACCTGAGTAAACACACAACACAGTATTTATTTATTTATTTTTTTATTGAAGCAAAAAAAGTCATCCAATACCTATAACCAATGTGAAAAACTAATTGCCCCCTTAAAACCCCATTAAAATCTGGTTGTGCCACCTTTAGCAGCAATAACTGCAACCAAACACTTCAGATAACTGGCGATCAGACTTTCACAGCACTGTGGTGGAATTTTGGCCCACTCTTCTTTGCAGAACTGCTTTAGTTCAGCCACACTAGAGAGTTTTTGAGCATGAGCTACCTGTTTAAGGTCCTGCCACAGCATCTCAATTGGTTCAAGTCAGGACTTTGACTAGGCCACTCCAAAACTTTGCTTTAGATCATTGTCTTGCTGCATAATAAAGTTGCGCTTGAGTTTCAACTTACGGACTGAAGACCGGACATTCTCCTTTAAGATTTTCTGGTAGAGAGCAGAATTCATGTTTCTCTCACTTACTGCAAGTTGCCCTGAAGCAGCACAGCATCCCCACACCATCACACTTCCACCACCATGCTTGACCGTAGGTATGATGTTCTTTTTGTGGAATTCTGTAGTTGGTGTACACCAGATGTAACGGGACCCCTGTCTTCCAAACAGTTCCACTTTCGACTCATCAGTCCACAGAACATTCTCCCAAAAGTTTGAGGAGCATCAAGGTGTGTTTTGGCAAAAACTGTAAAAACTGTGATGAAATTTCCTGGATATACAAGACACCACTATTTGACCATGTAGTATTAGCACATTTATAGAAGGGATTTATTTATTTATAATCGCACTATCCGGTGTCACCCAGATGAGGATGGGTTCCCTTTTGAGTCTGGTTCCTCTCAAGGTTTCTTCCTCATATCCTCTCAGGGGGTTTTTCCTCACCACCGTCACCTCTGGCTGCTCATTAGGGATAACTTTATACATTTAAAATCCTATATCCTGAATTTATATATTTCTGTAAAGCTGCTTTGGGTACAATGTCCATTGTTAAAAGCGCTATACAAATAAAACTGAATTGAATTGAACTTCAGTAATCATAGTCATGATCTGTAACGTAGATCAGACCACTGGCAGACAACAAACCGGAGTCAAGCATCGAGGTCAAAACCAGGAAGTAAGACAGAAAAACAGTGGAAGAGAAACACGGGAAACTAAGGCTCGTGCTGCGTCCCAATTTACCTACTATCCGTTCTAAATAGTATCCGAGATTAGAATTAATGTGTGCATAGTATAAGTAGGTGCACTGGAATGCAGTATATGTCTTGGATTTGGACTTACATTGCATGCTGACATCATTTAGCATTATTAAATACAATCAAACAAATCTTTTATAGATCTCACACACAGACACACACACACACACACACACACACACACACTCATGATCCAGAGACACAGTGGCCCACTTTCTTGCACTGGATGTTCTCCAGAAGCTGCATTTGGGGAAGCCCGAGTCCCACAGCGAGCAAGTGGCGGATGATTTATGGGTCACTAACACACACACACACACACACACACACACACACACACACACACACACACACACACACACACACACACACACTCACACTCGGCCAGCACAAGCAAAGCATTTTGTAGTGCCAGGAGATGTGTGTGTGTGATGTGATGTGATATGATGTGTGTGTGTGTGTGTGTGTGATGGTAGACTGGAGTTTCCCATATCATTATTAATTAATTATGTTTACTAATTACAGACTGCAGGTATCGTTCGTTAATTTCCCGAGTTTGACAGCGAGCTTCTTGCAGCTTCCTCAGCAGGGATAGGTGATGTTTCGTTCCTCTTTTCCCCAAACATCTACAAAGTCTCACAGAAGATATCAGATTCTCTTTATGACAACTTTTTCTTGCCTGTACATCCATCATCTGAATCTAATTGATTGACGTACTGGTGAAAAACACAATGCTATACAAATTCTATCTCTCAATTCTATACAAATTAACTGCGATGCTGTAAAGAAGTCAACAAATCCAAACGATCGTCTCGAATGATTCCTCGGACCGATCCTACGGCGCTTGTTGCGTGACGTTTCTTCAGTTCCCGGGAATTATTACCCGCAAAAATGGAAGAAAACCTTCTAACCGTGATTTCATCTTCTCCATCTTCTCCTGTTATATACGACTTTAGGAAGAAAAATTAAGCTTGGAAAGAAGTATCAGTGCCTCTGGTGAGTGTACGTAGCTAGTACGGTTAGCTCGCTTTGCTAATCTAATCCGAGAACGAAGCTGAGCGAGTAACGTAAATCAAACAACTGTTTTTCAAACTGATTAATGTGTTATTCAATTTGTGTTGAACTAGTTAGCTTTTGAAGCTATATATAGCTATTACCGCTTCACATCATAACTAAAAAACAAATAAAACACTATTCAGGCCACGCCCACAGCCAACAAGTGGAGAGACAGAGTGAGGAATCGATGATTTGCCATTACAATCTCCCATTGCTTTTGTGTTTCACCCAACATTCTGCAACTTCTCCAAGTCAAAGCACTTGTACTGTATCTTCTGGGCATAATGTTGACTAGCAGATTCAGTGTGAACTCATTAGGAAAAGACTCACCTACGCAGACCATATAACGAGACACAAAGCAACAGAAATTATTATTCTTTCATAAATCATGCTAGAAAATAACACGAAATACATTTCCACTGCGCACGACATGTCTTGACAAATTATGCAGTTGCGTGTGTGCACAAAATAATCTCTAAATCTCTAAATCAGACAAGTGGTCTGAAACATCTGGTGATTTCAGTGTGATCCAGTTGCAGGACGGATAATCTGTGCAGCGAAAGGAGTGTGTTCTGCCGGATCGTTACTCATTACCATCCCTCACACTGACCTAGATGTGGTGTGGAGCGATAAATAGAGAAAAATGGTTTACACAAAGTGTAGATAGATAGATAGATAGATAGAATTAATTAACAATTTGAGCATGAGAGGAAGAAAAGTGGGTTATAGAAAAGTACGTTTTTATAATAGAAAGTAACTGGGGGTGATTCTGTATTTTTCTTTTCTATGTATGATGTCACACCGTCTTAAAATTGCTGTAGAGGGAAGAAAATATCAGCCGGAAATTTTTATAAGCAAATGTATGAATGTACACAGAAGTAGTGAATAAAAGGCAGACGATGGACCAACAGGAAACATCAAAGCGCCCGATATTCATTTTCTACAAAACTAGATCCCTTATTACAGTCTGAAACAAAGTAGGTGAAGAGTATTTTATTTATAAGACATCTATCTGTTCCTGTGTCTGCCCAAAAACTACACACACACACACACACACACACACACACACACACACACACTGCTCCACATTTCCCACCTCCACATGTTTTTCTTGTGGCTGTGGGTGATATGGAATGGACGCGACCTGATTTCATAATCTTCTTTCACGGGAAGGAGAGAAGAGAGAAGAGACGAAAATAAAAATGAGAGATTTATTTCCCATTTGTACAGGTACATACGCATAGGAACTCTCATGTGGTGAACTCGGCTAATGAGAACGAAGAGCAAAAGGTAGAAGGAATAAAACATAAAACTTAAATACACATAAAATCAAATCAAACCAAATCAAATCAAATAAAATAAAAAGCAACATGCAAAATATGTTTCTTCTGTACACTGGGATTAACTGCTCTTCACAAAGGTAGCATGTGTCCTAAATATATATATATATATATATATATATATTACAATTTCAGCATTGCAAAACAAAAAGGGCTGTGAATTTTAAAACAAAAGATCCCCCAAACCTGTTGTAAAACGTGGAAATAGAGATCAGTGATGTTTTGGACTTGTAAAGATTGACAGATCATGAACTTTGGAAAGTACCATGATTTTTTTCCCCTGGTTGCCTCTGCCAGCAGGTTAAAAGTTAATGACCCAAACATGCGTCCGAATCAACACGTCACAAATCACTTCAGTCTACGGATTTAAACTCGTCGTGTGAGTTCAAAATGATGTCCACGTGCACAAACACGAGGAGAGGGAGAGGAGAGACGATGAAGATCCTTTACAGTCTTTCACATATGCCGTGTTCAGTGTGTGCTGGATGTGACACACAAAATGATTGAACTCCATGTTCTCCATGTTCAAGTGATTTTTGTGATCTCCATGTGACTTTTTCCATCACTGTATTTCTGACCAGTGAAAAAACAAGTTTTATGACGACCTACACACCGCTCAGACATTTTTAATTTTTTATTTTTATTTGGTTCAATGACTTGCAGTTGTATGGGATTAGATTTGTGCCAAAAGTATTGAACTTAACTTTTCAAACTTTTCGTTTACGCTCTGCAAAGTTTACATTCGCCATTTTGGCACAAGCCTCACGTGTGGGCAGGGCTTAACAGCGCTTTACTCTCATTGGCTAGTGAGATTTGGCTCGACAGCTCCCTGACCAGGAAGTAGAGACTTGACAGTGACGTGAATTTTGGAGAGCGTTCTGGATGCGGTTAGTCAGTATATTAGTTCGTAATTAATATTTGAGGTTTGGGGAGTCTCATGCCACTATTTTTTCCCGAGATGAGCTCTCAGGAGCGGCGGTGATGTCGTCATCATCAATGTCATCCTCCTCCTCAGTTGGACACTCGAGCTGTCGAGCCAAATCTCACTAGCCAATGAGAGTAAAGCGCTGTTAAGCCCCGCCTACACGCGGATCGTAAACGAAAACTCCGGCAGTTTGTTCGTTTCTTGAAAAGTTACGTTCAATACTTTTTGGTACAAATCTAATCCCATACAGTTGGAAACCGAACCAAGCCAAGTATCAAAACCAAAAGAGTCAAATTCAGACTCAATACACAGTCTAATAGGTAAAGACTCTGAAAAAGACTCGATGCTGCTCAATTCTAAATGGCAGGGGTGCCAATAAATTTGTAACTAGTGTTTTGCATAGAACTTTATAATTATACTGTAGTTGATCATCACAAAGGGTGCCAATAATTTTAGATACGGCTGTATATTCTCTTTCAGTGAGTGAATGTTAATGTGTTAGTGTTTACTGCAGTGAAAGTTTGATTCTCATGTTCATGAGCATGAAGACATCACAACCTTACACACACTCGACATTTCCTCAGTTTTCGTCACAGAGAAACATCAAACACAACAACATGCCGTGAACTTCCTAAATATATTCTCGGAAGAGTGCAGAACTCCACACAGGCCCTGCATTAATAAACCAGAAAGCATGTATTTTTAATTCAGAGCTGAAATATTCAGTAATAACTGTTTGTTTGTTTTTTTTAGATGCAGAAGATGTTTATCTGCAGGCTCTGGAACTTTCCATGATTCAGCACACAAGTCGTGCTACGGTTTAAATAACTACACTTTCAAAAGTGTAGGTGAGTCATTTAGACGGCTGACAGAAGCTCAGAACGTCTCCACAGAACCAGACCAGAATTCCATGCTGCTGATTCGCTTCTGCTCCATAATGAGGCTGAAAGACGGGAAGCGAACTGACCGGGAGCTGGTGAGGCCGGAGGAGCTGTCAGCACAGGAAATCTGTTAGATAACACAGATGGTAATGGAAAGCAATGGTTATTTACCACACACACACACACACACACACACACACACACACACACACACACACACACACACACACACACACACACACACACACACACACACACACACACACACACACACACACACAGATAAATGCAAGTGTGTATTGGTGACTAAGTGGGCATGTGTAGGATGTGTCATTAGCAGGTTTTGGCTTGAAGGTTGCGAGAACAGAAAAGCTGATCCTCTACGGTACTGATCTATTCTCCAACTGCAGATCTCAATTTAACTGAACTGCCAGTTTTACTGCCTTTTTAAAAAATATATACAGTACTGTGCAAAAGTTTAAGCACATACAAAGAAATGCTGTAGAGCAAAGATGGCTTCAAAATAATGAAATTAAATGTTTCTACATTTGAAAAAATAAATACCGTAAAGAGCAGTAAACAGAAGTAAATGAAACAAAGTCAATATTTGGTGCGACAAAAAAAATAAAAATAAAAATAAAAATAGTAGTCTCCGGTACAATGTGTGCAGTTTTATAAGGAAATGAGCTGGTAAGTTTTATTGAGCATCTTGCAGAACCAGACACAGTTCTTCTGGAGACTTTGACTTTCACACTCGCTTCTTATTTTTGCAGCAAAACCCAGCAGCCTTCATTGTGTTTTTTGTCTGAAAAGTGTCTCTTACGTAATATGCTGCTTTCTTTAATGATATATAAACATTTTTCTATAAAATTTCATTCTGTGCTAGAAAACTAATGTTTGGGAAACTAAAATGTTTTATGTACTGACTTGATAATATAGAAGTCATAAAATAAAAAATCTATAACAAAGTTTGTACTAAAAACAAATAGGGTGCCTACAGTACTGTATATCATAATAATTCACATATAACATTTCATAAAATCAATAGGCTAAAAAATTTCAGCATAATTAAAAGAATTTTGCCAAAACATTCAAGGATGAGCTCATAAAGCTATATTCTAATTAACTAGGGATCCCGGCTCGGATTCACGAAACATTCTTAAGAATAAAATTCTTCTTAACTGCCATTTTTTCTTATTTTCTAACTTATCAAAAAACATTTTTAAAGGTTGCTCCTAAGACAAAACTTAAGAAAAATTCAAATTCTTAAAAATCATCGTAAATAACTTCTTAAAGTTAGAATACGTGCCGACTTGTCGTAAATCCCCAAAGGGTAGGATTTTTAATTAATTTATTGGGTTGTTTCAAATATTAAACATTACAAAATTATAAAATGTGCAACATGTAATAAATACTGTATAACTACTACAATATTTTACGTGTATAAACTACCTTACTTGCCTCCACATTGCTCTCCACTTTCCAGCAAGTCAATTCTCCCTTTTTTTTTTAAACAAAAACAAAATAAAAATTAATTATATAGCACCTTTCATACAGCTTTAAAATGCAGCTCAAATTGCTTCACGAAGAATAAACAGCTAATGAAAAACAAAATAATATAAATATAATAATAATGAATTGGGCAAAAGCAGGAATTGTAGGTTAACAATGAAAAAAGTAATATACATAATAAAAAGTAATTATAAAATATCAGGTTATACAACACATATATTATGAGTGATATATTTAGGATTCTTAACCACGTGATTTTAAAATGTTAACAACAAAACTTATTTTAGATTAAAAAATTAACATCATAAATCAGTTATATTAAAATTAATTTTGTAAATCTTGTGGTGTTTTCAGTTTGCAATATCAAGTTTTAAAAATATCTTTTATATATTTTGTATAGGGCACAGTGGCTTAGTGGTTAGCACATTTGCCTAGCACCTAGGGTTGGGGGTACGAATCCCACCTCTGCCCCGTGTGTGTGTGGAGTTTGCATGTTCTCCCCATGCTTCAGGGATTTCCTCCTGGTACTCTGGTTTCCTCACCCAGTCCCAAGATACGTGTTTTAGACTGACTGGCATTTCCAAATTGTCCGTAGTTTGTGAGTGTGTGTGTGTGTGTGTGATTGTTCCCTGCAATGGGTTGGCACTGGTCCAGAGTGTCCCCCGCCTTGTGCCCCGAGTCCCCTGGGCTAGGCTCCAGGCTCCCCGTGACCCTGTGTAGGATAAGCAGGATGGATGGATGGATATTTTCTCTATATGAATTCAACTCAGTAGTAAAACTGAAAACATATCCTCCAAAATGGAAGCTAAAATCCGACCGTTTGTTCTTGTCTTCTTAAAGCAAACAAGGAACATTAAAGAAAATTATTTGACATCTGATTTCTAATACTTTTTACACCCTCAATAATTATTTAAAATGGCGATGATTCATCCGTCTAATGAGACAAAAAGAATTGTGTATCATTAGCATAAGACTAAAGATTATTCCAGATCTCTCACAACTATACATGTAGATACAGAACCATCCGGAACACTTGATATTCGATGTTTGATATTTCAATATCTAGAACATTATTTACGCTGCCAAAGAGAACCCAAACCAAGAACAGGATTTGTTCTTGAATATATTCGTGTCCCTTGTTTAGCTGAACAGCTGAAGTTTTCTGACATCTTCAGGACAGAGGAGTTTACGCTTCTTTGCGGGTTTTTTTTTAATCTGATTTACTTGAAAAGAGAGAAGAATCGAGTATTTTGTATGTCATCCATTAAACAATGGATATTTTTTCCTGGATGAGATCTCCCATATACGTAGATTCAAAACAGGAGCGGCGCTGATACGGAACCTTGAGGAACACCGTATTTGACGGTGTGTTGTGTGTTTAGAATATTACTCGCACTGCTAAATAGAAAATAACCCAAGAACTGATTCATTCTTGAATGTAGTCAGCAGCATGTGTGTGAAAGGCAATGATGAATTGTTCTCAGCATGCTGAGTTTGTTTGTTTTTTTTCATTACGACATTCTCAGCACGTGATGATTTCAGAGCATGTGCTAATTAGTCTCCTCTGGTTCTACAGAATGATTCAGCGTTTCATTCATTCATTCATTCATTCATTCATCTCTTCACTTGCCGCTGTGTTTGCTCAGTCTGTGCTGTTAGGACGTTAACACGGCCGCTCGTGACAGCTTCAGAACGTTTTTAATGATGATTTTAACGCTGTGGAGTAAAACATAAAAGCACCGTCAGCTCACTCCTGTCAAACCGCCTTCTTTTCCCACATGTGCTGTTTATTAAAGCATTTACAGTGCTTATGAAAAGCTGCAGGCTGTCATTAGAGCAGCAGTGTAGAAATCTGCTGGCTTTCTGCGAGATGTTTAACCGATTTGTGATTGGTAAGAAGATGAGTGTGTGTTTTGGATCATTAAAATGGCACTCGCTGACAAGGAAAAAGATCTACTTGGATGTTT
>CM042539.1:5491254-5563754 GCA_023630585.1 Cranoglanis bouderius
CTGAAAACAAGAGGTTCGGGTTCGGGCTCGGTCGGGTTGAGTGTAAACTCCAACTCTAGCAGCGTGCGCTCGTTCTGAGTCCGGACTCAATGAGCTGTTATGGTAACACAGAGAGAGGGAAAGAGAGAGAGAGTGAGAGAGAGAGAGAGAGTGAGTGAGAGTGTGTGAGAGAGAGAGAGAGAGATTGGTGGTGGTGATGCGCGCAGCTCTGGTGGAAAAACGCAGGGAGATCCCAAAGACCATAAAGGAACACCCGGGCGGAAAAGTGAAGTCATTCATCCGGGTTTATTGCCAGAGGCGGGGGGAAGAAACACATAAAGAAAGAAAGAGCATAATAAAGAAAGAACAGAGGCAGATAGATAGATAGATAGATAGATAGATAGATAGATAGATAGATAGATAGATAGATAGATAGATAGATAGAGAACAAAAAGTGAGACTGAAAGCAAGAATTGAAACAAAGTAAGCAAGGGGAGAGACACACACACACACACACACACAAACACACACAGAGAGAGTGAGAGAGAGAAAGAGAGAGAGAGAGGCTGGTGAGGGAACAAAAGTTTACAGCTGCTATAATGTAAGTGAGAACAGGAACAGACTCGTCTCTCGGACGTTCCACATCATTAAATCTAACTATAATCCGATGATAAGAGAGTAAGAAAAGAAATGCAAAGAGAAACAAAAGAAAAGACAGTATGAATAAATAGAAGAGACAGACAGACAGACAGGCAGGCAGACAGACAGACAGACAGGCAGACAATAAAAGATCTTCCGTGAGTGTTCATGCCAGCTGAATTTTCTTTCAGTTCATTATTTGATTAAACTTGACGTGTATGAATTCTGTAATCTGTTAATGCAGTGAAAAGTTTTTGAAGGGCACGTGATAAACCTTCAGCACCTCGGACAGCAGCGTCAAAGTTGGCAAGCAACAAACAAACAAACAAACAAAAACAGGGAGAAAGAAAAAAACTGAAGAGTCTAAAGTGCTCCTTCCCTTATCACTGGCCTAGTACCCTCAATGGCCACCAATCAATCAATCAATCAATCAAACAATCAATCAATCTATCTATCTATCTATCTATCTATCTATCTATCTATCTATCTATCTATCTATCTATCTATCTATCTATCTGTCTGTCTGTCTGTCTGTCTGTCTGTCCAGCTACATCTTCTGTACCAGTAGTGTGTATGTGTTATATGGTAATGTGAATGTAGAGCACCTTTAAAATGATATAAGACCATTGTACCTTTAATTAATTTTCAAAGTGAAGCCCCCTGGGTAATAAACACACGGGTTCAAATACCACTTCAGTGACAAGGAAAGGTAGGGGTTAGTACCTATTTTTCTGAAAGTGTAGACACTTTGACATTTGTTTTCCAGTGGTTACATAATGTTATTCACTAACCAGCGCTCATACAAATCCGGCTGCTTCTAAACCAGTTGGCGCTGATTACACACTGAATTCAGCTCTGAGGTTTTACACCAAATTCAGCACTCAGAAGTTCAGAGTCGTGAAGAAATACAAACAACAGCTGATGTCTAGCTCGCTTCTGGCCTGCTGTGCTCGGGCTGACAGAAACCGGAAGCTGAGAATCTATTTTAACTGATCCTATAGCGCCACCTGCTGGATACATTTATCAAAAAATCTCAATTCTCTTGTGTGACTGTGAAATTAATGGACCAAATGTGTGTGTGTGTGTGTGTGTGTGTGTGTGTGTGTGTGTGTGATCTTGAAAATAGTGTGTCCCTTACTCCCCCTTCTCCTGCGCTCTGTAACTCAGCACCGGAAGTGAGAAATCGTGTGTCTATTTTTTCCCTGTGTTTTTTTTTTTTTGTTGTTGCCACCTGTCCGAGTCAGTCCAGGAGAGATTCACATGCACACAATCAGAGCAACAAGAGAAAAGCAGAAAACACAAAAGAGCACGGAAATAAAATGAAGTCTGTTTTTTATCTGCTTCCAGTTTTGCTCTCCTTCTTTCTGTCAGGTAAGAAGACAAATGATTAATTAAACTAATCAAACTAATTGAACTTTAGTATTTACTAACACCTTGTGTTCATATTTACACCTCATTCCCCAGTGCATATGTATGTTTTCACTGTTTCAAGCACAAATCTCATGTCTAAATTACGAAATGTGGACTTTATAATCGAGGTTTGTTTGTTTGTTTGTTTATTTATTTGATGTACAGTTTAAGACGCATTTCAGAGCTCAAAATGTCCTGACTTTTAAGACTAGACATGATTAACACGCCTGACAAAATGGTCCTGAATGGTTTCCAGCTCCAGTACTGTTCTCCATGTTGATGTTTTAATATGCAGAAAAGTTTTGTGGAATCGTTCAACTCAATACACAGCGTGAGATGCAATAATACTGCAACAGAATGTGTTTTGCTGTTTAGTTTTAAAGTTTAATTATGAATACAGTTATAAGTAAGCTAATACTGACAGAACAAATAAACTCAGATACAGAACATTCCATATATAAGAAAACCACCCCCCCCCCCTCCCAAAAGACCGAAATGGTTCAGTCCGCCAGATTAATAAGAGTTTTCAGGTTTAATCTGAGTTTCATTTATTTTAATGGGGTTTCAAATCAAAACCAGTATCAGGATAGCAATACTTTTAGAAGTGTAGCTGTGCACATTAATCTTTGTGATTTCTGGAGTGAGAATTGGCAAATCCAAGTGAACATCCAAAAAGTTGTATTTAATGTAGCATTTAATACTAAATACAATTGACAGGGGCAAAATAAAGAAGGAGGAAGAAAAGGTAAAAAAGGAAATTGATTTATTTTAAAAAGGGAATAGTGTGTAATTAACTAATTAATTAATTAACTGATTCATTAATAAAAAAAAATTTTATTAACAGAACAGAACAACAACAACAACAACAATAACAACAAAAACCCTTTATGGCACATTTGTTTTTAAATGTGTACTGTTCTAGGGTGCATTATCAATTCTAGAAAGAACGTATGTGCACACTCTTAACTCTAGAGTTTTTTTGGTGTGTGCATTTTAACCTACAGTACTGTGCAAAGAAATGCTGTAGAGCAAAGATGCCTTCAAAATAATTAAATTAAATGTTTGTACATACTGTAAAGATCATTAAAGAGTAGTAAATGAAACAAAGTCAATATTTGGGGTGACAAAAAAAATAAAAATAAAAATAAAAATAGTAGTCTCCGGTACAGTGTGTGCAGTTTTATAAGGAAATGAGCTGGTAAGTTTTATTGAGCATCTTGCAGAACCAGACACAGTTCTTCTGGAGACTTTGACTTTCGCACTCGCTTCTTATTTTTGCAGCAAAACCCAGCAGCCTTCATTGTGTTTTTTGTCTGAAAAGAGTCTCTTATGGAATATGCTGCTTTCTTTAATGACATACTATATATATATATATATAAGAAAGCAAAATAAGAGAAAGGAGCTGTTCATTAAGTTTTTCACCATTTGTAGCATTTGCACAATGAAGGATATAAAGCACATAAATGTTCACGTCTCACACACAGGATGCAGCGGCAGGAACGAGGAGGAGCGTCTCATCAAACACCTGCTAAAAGAGCGCGGATACAACAAAGAACTGCGTCCAGTACAAAACAAAGACGAGACGGTGATGATTTATCTCTCACTAATGCTCTCCAACCTCATCTCCCTGGTGAGTGTGTGTTCATACAGAGCTGTAGTCCCGAGCACAGCTTCTTATTTATCTCATAAATGTCATTTATTCAAAATAGATCATTTATTTTTATCGTTATACTGATTTATTGGAGTTGTGAGCTTTTTATTGTCAAACTTTTCATCCTCAGAACATCATCTAAACATTTCCTTGTCACACTAATATCTGTTGATATAATTTTATTCTGATTTGAATCTCTCTGTGACAGGATGAAGTCAGTGAAACTTTACTGACGAATGTGTGGATGGAACACGTAAGTTCTCCGAGAAAAATAAAGGTTTCTGTGATAGAGATACCTTCACTTCATAAAAAAAGCCCTCTCTGATAGGAAAACACTCAAAGGGTTCTGCATAGAACCTTTCAGATTTGTTCAGAGGAAACGGCACAATGTTCGGGCTTAGAACCGTAACCTTAACTTATATCTGTTTATATGATACAGAAAAACTTTACATTTAAAAAATAAAGTTTCTTGAGGGATTTTAGTTTCTTAAAGGGATTCTACTTAGAACCCTCTGAAGAGTTCAGAGTTGATTACAGAGTTATTATGGGACCTTTAAGGGTTTCCCCAGAGTGACACACTTAAGAACTCTTAAAGGTTCCTAAAGCAACAACGTTATCATTTTTCAGAAAAGAATTCCTGTTGTGTGGTTCTTTATAGAACTACAAACAAAAAATAAATAAAAGAAGATTTTAGAAGATTTCTGAAGGTTAAATTTTAGAAGGTTAATGTTTACATCCAGAGCCACAAAGTTCCACCAAGAAGCTTTAGATATGAACAGTGTTAGAACAGAGTTCTGATTCTGGATTTCTTCGTGATTATGATTAGAGCTGGACTGACCACAGGCTTGCGTGGAACAAGTCAGAGTTTGATGACATCGATATCCTGCGTCTGCCGCCCAGCATGGTGTGGCTTCCAGAGATCGTTTTGGAGAACAAGTAAGACATCTCTGCGATGACATTCTTCAGTTTAATGTTCTTAAAAGTCTTTAATAAATCATGTTTCTCTCTGCGATAGTAACGACGCCCAGTTCCAGGTGGCTTATTACTGTAACGTGTTGGTGGACTCCACTGGGCTTGTCTACTGGTTGCCTCCTGCTATCTTCCGTAGTTCCTGTTCCATCAACGTCTACTATTTTCCTTTTGACTGGCAAAACTGCACCCTAAAGTTCAGGTCTGCTGCTTCATCATCCATAACCATCATCACAAACAAAACACAAACATTCACTTCATGCTATACGTTTCAGCTCTTTAACTTACAACGCCAAAGAGATCAGCTTAAATTTAAAAGAGGACCAGGATGATGACACCGAGAAGATCTACCGTGTGGAGTGGATCATCATCGACCCTGAAGGTTTCACAGGTAAACATGCTTACACACGCTTAAATATTTTTTTGCTTTTGATTTGCTGTTAAATTTTTTTTAATCTCTCAGAAAATGGGGAGTGGGAGATCATTCACAGACCTGCCAGAAGAAACATCTACAAGAGCATCCCTATGGACAGCAACAAGCACCAAGACATCACCTTCTACCTCATCATCAAACGCAAGCCTCTGTTCTATATCGTCAACATCATCATCCCCTGTGTGCTCATCTCTTTCCTGGCCTCGCTGGTGTACTACCTGCCTGCAGACAGTGAGTCAACAAATCCCTTTCAATTCATGCCAATGAATTCATTCACGTTCTGCTTTAGGATTTGGGAATTTGGGGGATTTTGGAGCCCCCTGTGGTAGAACGGTTATCGCAAGCTATTTGTGTTACAAACTTTTTAATGTACAGGTGCATCTCAATAAATTAGAATGTTGTGGAAAAGTTAATTTATTTCAGTAATTCAACTGAAATTGTGAAACTCGTGTATTAAATAAATTCAATGCACACAGACTGAAGTAGTTTAAGTCTTTGGTTCTTTTAATTGTGATGATTTTGGCTCACATTTAACAAAAACCCACCAATTCACTATCTCAACAAATTAGAATACTTCATAAGACCAATAAAAAAATCATTTTTAGTGAATTGTTGGCCTTCTGGAAAGTATGTTCATTTACTGTACATGTACTCAATACTTGGTAGGGGCTCCTTTTGCTTTAATTACTGCCTCAATTCAGCGCGGCATGGAGGTGATCAGTTTGTGGCACTGCTGAGGTGGTATGGAAGCCCAGGTTTCTTTGACAGTGGCCTTCAGCTCATCTGCATTTTTTGGTCTCTTGTTTCTCATTTTCCTCTTGACAATGCCACATAGAGAATCTATGGGGTTCAGGTGTGGTGAGTTTGCTGGCCAGTCAAGCACACCAACACCATGGTCATTTAACCAACTTTTGGTGCTTTTGGCAGTGTGGGCAGGTGCCAAATCCTGCTGGAAAATGAAATCAGCATCTTCAAAAAGCTGGTCAGCAGAAGGAAGCATGAAGTGCTCCAAAATTTCTTGGTAAACGGGTGCAGTGACTTTGGTTTTCAAAAAACACAATGGACCATCACCAGCAGATGACATTGCACCCCAAATCATCACAGACTGTGGAAACTTAACACTGGACTTCAAGCAACTTGGGCTATGAGCTTCTCCACCCTTCCTCCAGACTCTAGGACCTTGGTTTCCAAATGAAATACAAAACTTGCTCTCATCTGAAAAGAGGACTTTGGACCACTGGGCAACAGTCCAGTTCTTCTTCTCGTTAGCCCAGGTAAGACGCCTCTGACATTGTCTGTGGTTCAGGAGTGGCTTAACAAGAGGAATACGACAACTGTAGCCAAATTCCTTGACACGTCTGTGTGTGGTGGCTCTTGATGCCTTGACCCCAGCCTCAGTCCATTCCTTGTGAAGTTCACTCAAATTCTTGAATCGATTTTGCTTGACAATCCTCATAAAGCTGCGGTTCTCTCGGTTGGTTGTGCATCTTTTTCTTCCACACTTTTTCCTTCCACTCAACTTTCTGTGAACATGCTTGGATACAGCACTCTGTGAACAGCCAGCTTCTTTGGCAATGAATGTTTGTGGCTTACCTAGTGAACCAAACTGAGAGACCATTTCGAAGGCTCAGGAAACCTTTTCATGTGTTTTGAGTTGATTAGCTGATTGGCATGTCGCCATATTCCAATTTGTTGAGATAGTGAATTGGTGGGTTTCTGTTAAATGTGAGCCAAAATCATCACAATTAAAAGAACCAAAGACTTAAACTACTTCAGTCTGTGTGCATTGAATTTATTTAATACACGAGTTTCTCAATTTGAGTTGGATTACTGAAATAAATGAACTTTTCCATGACATTCTAATTTATTGAGATGCACCTGTATATCGTGCTCCAGTATTTTTTTTAGTTTCTTATATTGATATAAACACATCAATATTACACCAATGATACACGTCTGAGATTTAACAAGCACAGAGGGGCAACTGCATAAATTGACATGGTGAGAAATTGATGTATAATTTTGTACGTATCAAAGATGATATTTGTAATGTTATCATTCTTAAAGAAGGGTAACTTTCTATCCTTTATTGTAACTTTGTATCTTTTAAAGAGGTGATTTTAAACTTTGTAACTTTTAAAGAAGTGATTGGTAACTTTGTAATTTTTAAAGAAGCAATCTGTAACTTTTAAGGAAGGGATTTGTAATGTTGTAATACTTAAAGAAGCACATTTGTCACATTTAAAGAAGTGATTGTAAAGAAGCAATTGACAACTTTGTAACGTAATGAGACAGTGTTTAACAGTTAGAGAAGTGAATTTAGTACATTTGTGTCTTTTAAAAAGCCAATTTGTAACTTTGAAACTCTTAAAGAAGTGATGTGTAACTTTGTAACTTTTAAAGAAGCAATCTGTAACTTTTAAGGAAGGGATTTATAACAGTGTAAATTTTAAAGAAGTGATTTGTAACGTTGTAACACTTAAAGAAGTGGTTTGTAACTGTCACATTTAAAGAAGTGATTTTAAAGAAGCAATTAGCAACTTTTAAAGAAACATTTAAAGTTGTAACACGTAGATAAGGTATTTGAGTAACTTTTTTAACTTTTAAAGAGCCAATTGTTAACTTTACAACTTTTAAAGAAGTGATTTGTAACATTTGAACTTTTAAAGAAGTGGCTTTTAACTTCTACTCTTAAAGAAGTGATTTTAAACTTTGTTATTCTTAAAGAAGCGATTTGTAACTTTGTTACTCTTAAAGAAGCGATTTGTAACTTCGTAAGTATTAAAGAAGCAATCTGTATCTTTTAAAGAAGGGATTTATAATGTTGTATTTTTTAAACTAGTGATTTGTAACTTTGTAGCACGTAAAGAAGCATTTTGCAGCTTTGTCACTTTTAAAGAAGCAATTAGCAACTTTTTAACATTTAAAGAAACGATTTGTAACAGTTAGAGGGGATTTCAGTAACTTTTTAACTTTTAAAGAATAGATCAGTAACTTTGTAATAAAAAATTATTTGTAACTTTGTAATGTTTAAATAAGTGATTTGTAACTTCATAACTTTTAAAGAAGTTTGTATCATCGTAAATATTAAAGAAGTGATATGTAACTTTGTAGTGCTTAAAAGATTGGACCTGTAACACTTATGCTTAGGTAAGATCTTTCATTTGAAGAAGGGATACATTTCCCTCTGATTTAGGCTTTGTTTGTTGTTTGTTTTTCTGACCCTGTTCAGGTGGTGAGAAGATGACCTTGTCCATCTCAGTGCTCTTGGCCCAGTCTGTATTCCTGCTCCTGATATCGCAGCGTTTACCCGAGACCTCCATGGCTGTTCCGCTGATCGTCAAGTGAGTAAGATGAGCCCGAGAAAATGTTGTTAAAGTTCTAGCAGCTTTAATAGTGTAGAGAAATGAGAGAATCAGGAACCTGGATGTGGTTCTCGCAGGTATCTGATGTTCATCATGGTTCTGGTCACTGTGGTGGTGTTGAATTGTGTCATCGTGTTGAACCTCCACTTCAGGACCCCCAGCACACACTTCATGACTGAGTGGACCAAAGAGGTTAGTGACCCATTAGGGCACTTCAACACACACACAGAAGGGGCACCTTCATAATGTTTAATCTACCATAAGGGAACCTTAGATGGCACTTCATCATGTTTCCTCACACAGAGGGGCACCCTAGAGGACACTTTTGACATTTTCTCTACTGTAGGGGCACCCTAGAGGGCACTTCATCACATTTAATCTACTTTAGGGGCACCCTAGAGGGCATGTAATCATGTTTTATCTACTATAGGGGCACGCTAGAGGGCTATTTATTACATTTTATATACCATAGGGGCACCCTAGAGGGCACTTTATCACATTTTATCTACTATAGAGGCACCCTAGAGGGCACATTATCATATTTCTCTACTGTAGGGGCACCCTAGAGGGCACTTATTCACATTTTCCCTACTGTAGGGGCACCCTAGAGGGCACTTATTCACATTTTATCTACTATAGGGGCACCCTAGAGGGCACTATCATATTTTCTCTGCTGTAGGGGCACCCTAGAGGACACTTTTGACATTTTCTCTACTGTAGGGGCACCCTAGAGGGCACTTCATCACATTTAATCTACTTTAGGGGCAGCCTAGAGGGCATGTAATCATGTTTTATCTACCATAGGGGCACCCTAGAGGAGTATTTATTACATTTTATAAACCATAGGGGCACCCCAGAGGGCACATTTTCTCTATTACTGTGGCACCACCTCTTTTCCCAACCTTACAAACAGCAAGAGACAGGAGTTTTTTTCATGTGTATTTTTAATAATATATACTGTGTATAACAGTAATATTAATACACACACAGATAGACACACATTATTTAAACTACAACCAACTAAATAAATATCCTGTCATTACCCAGTTCTTCCTGGAGAAGCTTCCTCGTATCCTCCACATGTCGCGTCCGGCTGAGAGCGAGCCGCGGTGGGAGGGAGCGCTGCCCAGACGCTCCAGCTCCGTGGGTTACATCGCCAAAGCTGAGGAATATTACAGCGTCAAGTCCCGGAGTGAGCTGATGTTCGAGAAGCAGTCAGAGAGACACGGCCTGGCCACGAGGCCCACGCCCACCGCCAGTCAGTACCACAGCGGGTCACTGCACCATGCAAACAGAAATCTTTTTATTCTGTTCCGGTCAAAATTTCTCTTACTGTAACCTTACTGTAACTGTACATTTTAATAATATTATATTTCTCAAATTTCTTCTTGGATATAAAGAAATAAGGTGAATTACTCTCTTGTGAATCAAACTCTTAAAGAAGCGATGTATTAAATTATTATTTTGTGGACAATAGAATCTTTCAAAGATTTAATTTGATAAATTTGTTTAAAATACTGTGCCAAAGCAATATTTAATTCTTTTTACACAGGAGACAAGTTTTACTTACAAATGTTATTGATTTGTTTTATCAGTCAAGTGAAAATTGAAGTCAAAATGACATTCTTTAAAATATCTGGCAGCAGTTTTATAGAACAAACTTCACACAAAGCAAATATTTCAAATTTGTAGGGAAAAAAAAGTGGAAACTTGAAGCTTGTGTTTGACTTTAGTAGTGCCGTCAGTCAACAAATCAACAAATCAAATTGATAAATAATTTCTTATTTCTCATATCGAGAGAGAATTGTCATTGCTTGTCGGATGATTCGAATGATTTGTCTGTGGTGATTTCTTTTTCTTTGCAGTGTATAAATCGAGCGGTGACTCGGAGCTGACCGATCAGCTGTATAACGAGCTGAAGCCGGCTGTGGAAGGAGCGAACTACATCGTCAAGCACATGCATAACAAAAACGACTATAACGAGGTGACAGCTGCGCTCTTATATAAAAAAATCTTTTATAATATCTTTTTAAGTGAATGTAAATATTGCAAAGTGCTACACATTTGCTTTGACTCGCCTAAAAGGTCAGACTCAAAGAGTCGACTCCTTTGCAGTCGACACATCACGGTAATATGGCTTGACTTGACCTGCCTTTGGACTCGTGTGTTTTGCAGGAGAAGGATAACTGGAGTGGGATCGCCAGGACGGTGGACCGTCTCTGTTTCTACATCGTGACTCCCATCATGACCATCGGAACCATATGCATCTTCCTTACGGGAATCTACAACCATCCACCTCCTCTTCCGTTTGAGGGAGACTCGTTCACTTACAAAGAGGCAGACAAACGCTTTATGTGATTCAGCAGTGACACCCACACCGGAAAAAATGATGTGTTGGATTTACTTAAAATATATATGCACCATTTTTGCTTCACACTTTTTAAGTAAATTCAAGTTGAAGTAATTAAGTAAAAGATAACCTTTGTTATGTGTTTGTGTAGCTCATTTAAATTAACACAAGGTAATTCATGGAGTTGAATAAAACTGCTCTGCTTACTGCACTGAACATTCAATATCTTAAAATAAACAACACAGACAATTAGCACAAAATAAAGCATTTTTTTTACTTTATTTTTGGACAATGGTTACAATACTATCGTTTAAAAAAAACATGAATAATGAACTGAGTACAGCTCAATAAGAAAAAAATATCACTTCATTCAACAAAAGGTTTTCAGACAGTTAGTACAAAAATGAAGCATTTTGTTTGACAGATTGCAAAGCTACATGCTACAGATTGCAAAGCTACATGGTACTGATTGCAATGCTACAGATTGCAATGCTACATGCTACAAACACTCGCACAAACTCGATGCTTGCAAACTTTTTTTTTTTTTACTAACATTCGTAGCAATTAAAACATTCTGTTTAAAAAGTACCCCCTTGAGCACTAACGCAATAAATGAGTGTTAATGGATGTTAAAAAGTAAAACTCTAATATTTTACTTCATTTATTTAAAGATTACCTGACAAAGTTTTCACCGTCTTCACCAAGTTGTGCTTCAGAAAACGGCTCCTTCACGTCTTTCACCGGATATCTGCATGCCACGTGGCTCACAGACATACTTTACATTTTAAGCTGGGTTTACTTAACCTTAACCTAACTGTAATTGTAGTTGACGTGACTCACGTTTTTTTGTTCACTTTATGCATACTCTTAATTTCACCTTGTAATTGACATTTTGGTATTGAAAACACTAATGTATGTTAAGTAAGCTAAAATGTTTTAAAAAATGAACGTTTTTGAGTTTAATCTATTTATATTTATACGTAATGGTTGTTGAGCCAACGAATCGTTTTTTTCAGTGCAGGAATTCTTTGCTCGGGTTCTTCCTTTTATTTATGCATGATTAAATTTCAATATAGTTTTCTCAGTGTACTGTATGTTGGGAATTTACAGTAAATAAACAGACCTGGAATTTACTTGTGATTGTGATATACGGTCTGTTTGTTTAGACGCTCTTCTCTCTTTCCGATTCCGGTTACAACAGTTCATTTTTACTGCATTGAGTTAAACAGTTTAACCTCTTGGTGTCCATTTTAAATGAGTTTCTGTCCATTTTAAGTGAGCTGTTTTCTCAGTCCAAAATAATATCCTGTTATATTGTCAATACAATTCAACAGATAAACCCTGAATGATGATAATAATGATATTAAGTCAGTCAGTAATTCTGTAATCAGAACTCAAACCCACGTGAATTATCGTGTATAAAGTTTCGATGAAGGTGATGAGACGCTACAACAGCTGCTCCTTCACTCGTCCTAAACCGAAGCTGAACACAGTGTGAGAAGGTTCAATTATGTTGTCAAAGTCAAATGTAAAACTGACAGTTTAATGACGCAGATGATTTGCTGAATTAGCCATACATCTTTCCCTTTCTCACAGCTTTACAAGTCTGACTTGATGTAGAGTAAACTGCAGAAACGGCATTGGCACCCTTCAAGAAAGTAATATAAATATATAACGTGATATTTGAATTAATGCTACAGTACATTCGACTTACCTTGGAAGTGGGAACTTTAAATGACGTCATTATTGACCTTTGTACATTTGAGCTACAAAGTGGGAGAAAAAAACCCAAAAAGACACCTCTATGTTCGTCTCTTGTTAGCAACAAGCTAGCCAGCTAACTGTGATGAGTGATGTATATTTTCCGCAGAACAGTGAGCTGTACATTCAGTGTTATAGATTTAACAAGTGAATACATCTGTGTATGTTGTCTATATATGGTGTAACTCGTTTAAAGGTAAGAAGTACTGCTGTGTTTATTGTTGATGCAGTGAGCGGCCATGTTGATTTGACGTTACTTGCTGAACTCGGAGTTGAGGAGACCGTCCCCAGTTCCTGAGTAGGTGTTTCCTAGTTGAATGCAGCATTAAACCTATGGGATTGCACTATACTATTTAAAATTTGTTTCTAGTAGTGTATTTTTCTATTATTGGCACCCCTACATGTAATATTAGGTGAACAGTATTTTAAAACCTTAAAAGTTCTCGAGAGAAAAGTCATATACTGTAGTTTGAAAATTTGTGTTTAATGTTTATTGAACAAGGATGCCAATAATTCAGGAATCAGCCATAAATTCACAATTGCTATTAAAATGGTTTGACTTCTATACGACCAGCTCGAGATACACAGCTATCTGTATATCTGAGATTTTCAAATTATTTTTATGTAAAATGTTTGCGTAGCGCCAAAGCTCGACTTTTTGTAGTGTGTTAAAACTGGAACCCGTGATGGCCAGCAAACACTTCACATTTTCACGTCTTACAAAGCAGTGGTTAAAGAGCTCTCAGTGAAACCCCAGGGCTGTTGTGAATGTACAGTATAAAGGTTCTATCTTTCTAAAGCAGTACTACTTAGACCCTTGTTAAAAGGAACCATGCCCAATGATGACCTTTTGAATTGATGCGTTCTGAACTTCTTTTATCCCGTGTTTGCTTTACGTCTCCTGAAAAAAAAAAAGGAGATAAATGCTAAATATTTTAAACGCTACCACCACCTACGAACTTGAAAACAGCTGTCAGAAAGAACTCAGCATTTCTGCAGGAGAAAAAAAATGCACATTTTGGAAGGGAGACAGAGGGAGGGGGGCATTAAATAAATACGCCTGGCATCTCTTGAAACCTCTGAAAACGCCGTCCTCCCACTCAGACTCAGCAGGCAGCGCAGTGCACACCTCACTCTCCCCCTCCACACATTAAATCCTGAACTCGGTCCGGGGGCGTTTGTTTATCATGCTGTTTGTGCAGCATAAGCAACGATGCAGGGATGAAAGGAGCTGAAACGTCTCTCAGGCAGCCCAAGACCGAGACGGAGACGGAGACAGACGCATCCTGCAGAGCTCTTTTTCACCGCTCCACATCCCTGCGAGGAAAGAAATGCCAAAAAAAAAAAAAAAAAATAGAACAGACCTACCGGTGAAAGATAAACCAGGTTCCATATGAAGATAAAGAAAACATCACAAAAGAAAAAAAAAAAATCAGAATGTTTTTGGTTTTCTCTGTGGTGAAGGTTCTATCTAAAAACCCACTTTTGAGAAGCTAAGAATCCTTAATTATCCAATAAACCATCAAGGAACCACTCAAGAACCTCCATACTTGAAGATGGTTCAAGTATGGAGGTGATGAAGCAGAGTTACTGTAACTACTCTGAAGATTATTTTTCTATAACAGCACATCACCGTGTGTTTTATTCCTCTTATACCACGGCAATTTACCAACAAATACACTTTTTTTTAATTATTAAAGAACAACATGTACAAAGTTACAGCTTTACCTCTGACAGTTACAAAGTGCTGACACTGGAGACTCCTTCCATAAATAAGGAGTTAAATAAACATCTCCTTACATTAAAAAATTTCACCATAACAACAATTTATTACGTCTGCTGTACAAGTCCCTGCGTATGAGCTGTTACTATAGAAACGATAATGTATTAGCGATAATGAGTGCATTAATATAAACCTGTGCTGCTTTAATTAATCAACACCTTCTGATCAATCAGAAACCAGAATACATAATTAGACCTTAAGGACCGCGGTCACTTTTCTCTACATGAGGGAAACATTATCAAAGGTAGCAATGGTATAAATGTCTTACGAATATCAGTGGCCAGAGATTTATTTTATGATGTCACCGATAAAGATAAATTCAGGTTCTCAATCCTGGTCCTGGAGAACCCTGCTCCCAACACTAAAATGTGCAGGACACTAAGTTCTCCAGGGTTGAGAACCTGTGAACTAAAGGATGAAGGTGCTCTCAGAAAGACAATTTGCACATCCGTTGATGTCCAGCAGGTGGAGATCTGCCTCTCTGC
This sequence comes from Cranoglanis bouderius, assembly GCA_023630585.1. Taxonomy (NCBI): domain Eukaryota; kingdom Metazoa; phylum Chordata; class Actinopteri; order Siluriformes; family Cranoglanididae; genus Cranoglanis; species Cranoglanis bouderius. Next base: position 5,506,080 of record CM042539.1, read on the forward strand.
GGCGTGAGAACGTGTGCTGGAGGTGATGAGGAACCTGCAGTGTTGTCATAGCACCGAGCGTCGCTCGAGAGCCTCGTGTATGATTCATGTTGACACACTGAGGCTCAATCTGGGTCTGTGTGGAACTGCCTCCAGTCTGCTGCCTCCATCTGCTCTCAGCCTCCAGCACGAGGAGTCGAGGAGCATCATCAGGAGGAGGGCTGAAGATGACAGTGATGATGATGAGCATGGATTTATGAAGAAGGTGTGGATGATAGCAGTATGGACTTAACTATTTGACAGTATTATTGACACTAATAGGAAATACTGAGAAAGCACCACCAGCAATGTTTCACTGGAGAAATGTGCTGATGCACCATGGATTAATCGTGATGGTCAGGACCTCAGATTCCCTAAAGGCTTCTCTCTCTCTCTCTCTCTCTCTCTCTCTCTCTCTCCATGTCCAGACTGCTAAAGCCAAGGTGACAGAAAGTCTATACATTAAGAAGAAGCTGCTTGGCCTTCACCAGTGAAAAAACCCCACCATATTAAATTAAAAAGCGTTTAGTGTCCAGAGCTTTCAGGTGACCCCACAATTTCAAATTACATAAAAAAAAATCAAGTGAAAATAAATTGTGTAAACAATCAACTATTACAAAAACAAACAAACAAACAAACAAAAACAAAATAAAGGTTCCCATTAGATCCAAAAAAAAGGGGTTTTCAACTTGATGCCATAGGAGAACCCTTTTAAGTTGCACAAAGAACATTTTACTTTCAAGTTCTTTAGAGAACCATCTATTTACAGGTGCTTTAAAGAACCCACAAATGGTTCTTCCCAGCAGTGCCACAAGGAACCATGTTATCATAAGTTCTCTAAAAACCCTTAGTCATTGCTTTAAGGTTGTTACGAGTGATACCAGGAGAACCTTTTCCAGTCCCACAAAGAACTTTATAGGGTTCACTTTATCCTGTTAAGGGATGATACCTTGGAGAACCAATACACTGCTCTGAAGAACCTGTAATGAAACATAAAGAACTTCTTTAATTTCCAAAGAACCACACAGCTCAACTCAAACTCAAGCCTGTATAATAAAAATGGTTCTTGACAAGAACAGGGTTCTATGGCGTATGACTTTAACATGCGACGTGTCTAAAACCACGTGTGTATACTGTATTTATTTGCTTCACGTGTGAGGTGACGTCTCTGTAATGACGTCACTGGGTGGGTGAACAATTAGTAGGCCTAGTTGAATGGAAATGGTTCTAAAATATATTTAGTTAATTTTATGAATGAAAAGAAAGATTAGATTACAGCAAAACAATGAATTTGTTTGATTTTTAAACGATTTACTGAAGAAGGCATTGAGATCTTCGCGCACAAACTCTGGATGAAGTGGCGTCTAATCTAGTCTGATATTAACATGTTAACATATTCAACCCAAAAAATGTGTTTATGCAGCAGCCAGCACTCTTTTATTTTATTTTAGAATCCGCACCGCCTTACTGTCCCATTAAAGCTCGTGTAGCCCGGTGGGAAATAATCACGCAGTGAGTCAAATTCATTTTGCGCTGCGCCGCCCTCTCTCTCTCTCTCTCTCTCTCTCTCTCTCTGTCTGTCTCTGCGCCGTGCTTTTCTCCCCCCCCCCACCATCAGTTCCTGTCTGCTAGAGGAACCGACTGCAGCCGGTGTGAGCAGCAGCAGTAGCAGTAACCTGACGCGCTTCTGGAGAACATCCGCGATGTGAGTGAAGGCTCCCGAACCGAACCGAACCGAACCGTGAAGCGGTGTTCTGCGTTAAAAAAAAAAAAAAAAAGCCAAACACAAAGGAGCTGAGATGAGAGGAGCTGAGAGGCGGTGGGAGCGGTGTCCGGGCGATGCGGTGCGAACTCCACACGCTGTCATGAAATCGGAGCGTCGCGGAGACTGAACGGGTCCCGAGGTGCGGGACGAGATCCGGACCCGCAGCATTAACGGAATCCCCCCTCTACACACACACACACTCTTCCTTCTCATCACATCACGCACGGCTAGAGAAAGTTTCCTGATGGCCCTCGTAATGGAACCTGTGAGCAAATGGAGTCCCAGTCAAGTGGTGGACTGGATGAAAGGTAAGGAAGGAGTGGAGGTTCATTCAGTTCTTTAAAACATTCGTAGACTGGCATAACGACGCAGACTGATGTCATGTTCAGTCTCATCAGATGTGTGTGTGGTGCCTGAGGAGTCGCGTTCATGTCGGTGTGAACAGGTGTGCGGTGGTTATGTCATGGGAACCAGTTCCACCATCCCGTTTCTTCTCTCTCACTGTTTACATTGTTGTCTTCCGTGCGCGTCCATGCGTGATTTACACTGAAAACACACGTGTGTGAGTAAAAAAATGTGGAACTTAATCGCGGGAAGCAGAGAGAGAAAACAATTAATTAAATAAATAAATAATGAATACGTGCTGTTGCAGTCGCATGGGAAAAATTAAACATCAGCGTCGGTGGAAATTACGCAATAGCGCACTCGTGAGTGGGCGTGGCCTGTTCGACGTGAGAACAAAACGAGCTCTAGACATTCCCTTAGGGCACTTAAACATGTGTATTAAGCTTCAAAAACAGCACCAGCTCCTCCTCCTGGGTGTCCCATGCTTCCTGAAGAGTTCAGATTGAAAGCATTTGATCCAGATGATTAGATACTGGGATTAATTGGTAATTCTGCCAGGAAATACTGGGATTGTGTATAAGCAACTGGTTAGATTTCCCATCCGATTCCACACACACACACACACACACACACAAAAAAAAAAAAATTAAAATAAAATGTTCTGTCTCATCCTGAAAACATTACTCAGGATATTTCATTCACTTTAAACTAATGTGAGAATTCTTGGACATTATTGACTTTTAACTTGTTATTTAAGATTAAAATAAAACTTTATTTAATAATAATAATAATAATAATAATAATAATAATAATAATAATAATTTTATTTCAGATGTTTAAAATGCAGCTCAATATGCTTTACAGTTTAAAGTTAAAACAGAAATAAAGAAACAAAGAAATAAAAATAGGAAAATAAATAAGAACAGTGACAGGAAAAAGAAAATAATAATATCAATAGTAATAAAATACAAAAATATCTAATAAAAAGTGTGCAAAAAACAGAATATTAATATTAAAATAAAATACAAAAGTGATCTCTGTGCTTATATGCATATTTATTCATTAGTGTCTTAGTGGAATAAAGAGAGATTAGTTTAACCTAAATAAGTGAAAACATTGACAGAGCTCCTATACTTTTGAATCATTTATTCCAATCCTTTCTATAAAAATAAAAATAAGCAGGAAAATAAAATATTTTGATTCCATTTTGTTAGTATTTCGGACGAATAAAGCCAGATCTCACAGCATTTTTTATTTTTGCGTCATGTTTTTGTCCAGACCAGACCGTGGCGTATTGACTTTGTGTCTTGTCAGTGTGTGATGTTGCCTGTAATAGCGGAGCGATGTCTGTTTGTCTTTTTATTTATTATTTATTATGTAATGCATCTTTAAAAGACAGCAAGACAGATTACATCATCGCTGCCAAAAATCCTTTATTTTAAAAAGTGGTTAAGGGTTAAAAATGGTTGTGAAGCTGCAGGGGTGGTTAGGGATACTGTCTGTGTGTGTGCGTGTGTGTGTGTGTGTGTGTGTGTGTGTGTGTGTGTGTGTGTGTGTGTGTGTGTGTGTATGTGTGTGTGTGTGAGCGGTCACAGTCAGTGCATCTGTGAAAAAACAGGTGAGAAAGATGGTGACAGTTCAGAGCTAAAGCCTGGAGCAAGACACCCACACTCCTGCTGTGTGTGTGTGTGTGTGTGTGTGTGTGTGTGTGTGAGAGAGAGAGAGAGAGAGAGAGAGAGAGAGAGAGAGAGAGAGAGAGTGAGTGAGTGAGTGGGTGTGTGGGTGGATGCTCTCACTTATTTTACTCTAAAGCACTGGGGCTGCATTACAGAGAAGCTTCTTTCACTGGAGTTGTTCAGGTTTTGTGTCATTCACATGGGAATTTCCCGAGACACACACATTCACACCTTCACACCTTCACCATTAAAGTTCTGTTATGCATGTCATGTCCTCTGGGTTCCTCTGGGTTCTCCAGTTTCTTCCTACTTCCCAAAAAGATGGTGGATTCTGAATTGACCCTTGATCTGAATGTGTGTGTGTGTGTGTGTGTGTGTGTGTGTGTGTGTGTGGGGTCCAGGGTGTATTTCCAACTCAGGCCCATTGTTTCTTGGATAGACTCTGGATCCACCACCACCCTGAACAGGTTAAAGCGCTCACTGAAGATGAAAAACTTAATTAGATCCGAATATAAATGGGTTAATGAGCATCCTGGGAATTTCCCAGGAAGTGTATTGGGTTCAGTTTTTTAAAACTTGAGCTTCCGAACAGGGCTAAACATCATCATAAAATGGTTGAGTGAGCATTACTTTGAACTCTCTCTCTCTCTCTCTCTCTCTCTCTCTCTCTCTCGCTCTCTCTCTCTCTCGCTCTCTCTCTCGCTCTCTCTCTCTCTCGCTCTCTCTTTCTCCATACTATAGATAAATAAAAGCCGTTGATTTAATCCGAGCTCTTTCGTTCATGTCGTCATGTCGTGTGTCAGGAGAAATGATGACGCTGATGAAAAAGCTGTTCTGAGAGAAGAGAGGGAGAGAGAGAGAGAGAGATGTTTGTGTGGTTGTGATGAAGAAGCCATTGTTGGATGATATGAACAAGTTGTGCGTCTGTGGCTCATAATGGGTTGGAGTGTGTGAGTCAGACAGCCAATGTGCGCTCGAGAGATCAGTGTGTGTCGTGTTCAGCCTCGAGCCTACACATTACACTCAGCCAGCGCAGCGTTACTTAACGAGGCCGACAGAAAAGCAGGACTAGCTCTGAAATGCTACGTCTTCCTCACAAACGAGATGTTTGCTCCAATGGATGAAGAACCTTCACCTCTGGAAAAGAACGAAACATAGAAAAATGAAATTCGTAAAGGTTCTGTGATGACGGGATTTTCCTTCTGTACAATTCTTGTCATTATATATTTACATCGCATTTACATTTACATTTATTCATTCATTCATTCATTCATTCATTCATTCATTTTCCAGATGCATTTATGCAAAAGGACATGCTAGCTAAACAATTGATACGTTACCAAATCTGAGACAATACCTGTACTGAATTAAGTTCCAGGGTACTAAGAGACCCAACCATGGACGTGTGGGCGGAGTTAGAAATATCACAGATCATTGGTCAAACACAATCGTCACGAGTCCAAGAAGCATCCCAAATTGCATACTTCTGTATTATATATGCTCTTAAACAAAGAGTTCCTCAAATGTTCTTCAGATAGTTAACAGATAGATTCCTAGTGAACCTTTTTAGTAATATTAGGAAACCGTATGCCACAGTTTGTTCAGCACTTCATGTAGTGCTGTACTTTTTAGAATGATACGTTTGGAACGTAGCCTAGTGAGTTAAAATGGCTTTTCTAAGAGTCCAGTTCTATCAGACAACGTTCCCATCAAGTACAATCGAGAACCTGGAAGGTTCTGCTGGAGTAGGAGGTGAAACAAATCATGAAGTTCTGCTTACTGTTTGTGTTCGCTATAAAAAACAGCATCTCATGGACATGATGTCATTATTTCATGAACCTCATGAACCCATCCTACTTTTACAGGAGTTCATTAATGGTTCATTGGATAATTAATGCTTCGTTGCCTCCTAAAATTGCTCTTCTTGGAACCCTTTCTGAAAAGGAAACACTTTGTTGTAGGGTTCTACACAGACTGTTTAAGGATTCTAAATGAATGCCCTAATTTTTTCTGAGTGTTCCATTTTTGTGATGGGAAACAGACACAGGTTTAATTGGATAATTAATGGTTTTTCGCCTCCTAAAGTGGTTCTACTTGTTAGAGAAGCGTTCTGTGATAGGATTCAACATAGAATTCTACATTTCAAAATTTTTTAAGAGTGTACCATTATGTGATTTTGGGTTTATTTGATAATTAAAGGTTCTTAGCCTCCTAAACGGTCTTACGTTGTGTTATGGAAACACTGTTGTATGATTCCTTTAAGGGTTCTCCTAGACGTACAACCAGAGAAACTCTAAGGTCCTAAACTTTCTGGCTGTACTGTTATGTGATGGAAAACTGACACATGGACTTGACCAGAGTTCATTTGAGTTCTTAAATTAAGAGTTCTTTGCTTGAAAAAAAAAAAAAAGGTTCTGTTGTAGGATTCTAGCTTTTAAGGGTTCCCCTAGAGGGACAACTGAAGAACCCCTAAGGGTTCTGTGTACCATTTTGTGATGGAAAATTGAGACAAAGGGACTCAACCCGGGTTAATTGTTGCATAATTGCATAATTAGGGGTTCTTAACTTTCTAAAATGGTTCTTTTTGGAAGAATTTATGAGAGGGGGAACACTGTTTAAGAGTCTTTAAGAGTTGAATCTTTAAGAGTTCCTCCAGAGGGACAACCCAAAGAACTTGTACTGTATAGCTATGTCTGTGTCTCTGAGGATGAAAGAGTGTAGCAGTATGAGATGGGAAACAGACACGGAGACTCAGCCCGGGTTAAGTGGATAATTGAGGGTTTGTAGCTTCCTAAAAGGGTTCTACTTGGAACCACTTCAAAGACAGAAAAACAGTCTAAACACTTTGTTGTAGGGTTCTACATAGAGTTTTTAAGGGTTCTTCTAGAGCTGTAAAGCTGCATCTGAAAAAAACAAAAAAACAAAAAACAAACACAACCTGTGAATGTAAGAATCGAATGAATGCATCTGAGCATAATGAATTTCTCATGCTCTTTTCCAGACCCTTAAAGCACAATGTAAAATGATTAAAAGTGAACAGATCTCTCAGCCACAGAGCTTTCACGCTGTAAAACCCTTATCTGCGTTTAGCAATTAATAAGCACTTGAACGTGGAGGATGAGGATGAGGAGAGGAACCGGACGCTGCATGAGGTTTAATGAGAACAGCGAGCACGGTGATGCTCTCTAATCACGACGCAGCAGCGGCAGAATCCGAGATCAGACGCGTCACACTGGGATAAATAAAACGAGACAGAAGAGACAGGAGTGAGCAGAAACCGTTGGATGGTTGCAGTGGTCTTGATTTTTGGCAGTGAGTGAAACGTGAAGAGACAAAGAAGAGAAAGAAAGTAAGAGAAAAGAGGAGCTTTCCCCGAACAGACCTCCTCCTCCACGTCCTCTCTGGCGTCTCTCAAGGTTTTGAGTCGTGGTTTTGTCATCCGGGTTTTCGAGGCCTCCTACTCATCCGTGCTTTTGTTCTCGTGGCTCTGAAGTGCACCGTGCTGGATCAGGAGGTCTGATTGAAATTCATACGGAGAAGAGGGTGAGGCGAGCTCTCTGTATGTGGGGGGAACACAGTAAGGGTTCTGGCAGAAGTAATGCAGGCCTGAGAGATCCGCGGCCACGATGGGGAAAAAAGCAGCTCTAAACGGTTTAAACGTCAGATAAAACATTGTTGAGGAGGAAGAGGAGGAAAAGGAAGATGCCCAAACACACATATACTTTCAGGCAAAACAGTGTAACACAAAAACTAACACCGATTTGTTTTTTCATTTGATTTCTGTGGCAGTTGCGTAGACATTTAAGTGTACCAGTAAAATGAGTACTCCATTACATCGACTGAATAAATGTAGCACTTGAATGTGTTTACAGCCTCGTATAAGTATTCACATGTTACTGAAATGAACTTCATTGCCATGAATCTACACAAAATATCCAATAATATCAAAGCAAAGGGAAAGTGAATATAGTTTGCAAAATTATTTACAAAGAAATAAAATGTGAAAAAAATTGTGATTGCATATCAGTCCGTACAGGATTTTGAGTTGTTGTTGTTGTTGTTGTGGTTTTTTGTTTTGTGATTGTTGCGGCCAAAAAAGCTTGATTTTGCTGTGGCCTTTTTTTTTCTTTCTTTTTTTGCAAAATTCGCAGTGCAACTTGTGGAGTTTTTGTGCTTTATTTTGTGGAAAATTACTTCAATTGGCAAATTCGCAATTGCACGAAATTATTTGTCCTTTGCAGTGATGTTTGTTAGTATATGAGACCTGTTAGTTGTACTCATGCTCGATGCATGTGAATCGAAGAGGACTTTGGCTGAATGTGCGTTGTGATGATGTCACATGACGTCTTGGCCCAAATCTGCTGTGAACGGAATTCGCTTGGTTTTGCGTTCATTTCTTCGATTGCGAAATCCTGGAGGGACCGACTTACGTATTCACCTCTAAAGGTGAATACAAGGTAGCTCAGTGAAGGTAGCTCAGTGGTTAAAACGTTGGGCTACTGATTGGAAGGTTGTGAGTTCAAATCCCAGTACCGCCAAGCTGCCACTGTTGGGCTCTTCAGCAAGGCTCTTAACCCTCAACTGCTCAGATGTATAAATTAAATAAATATATGTCGCTCTAGATAAGAGCATCTGCCAAATGCCGTAAATGTAATGTAAATTAGCTCCAGTGACAAAATTAGCTGAATAGAGTCGACCTGCGTGCAATTAAAAGTCATTTTCACACTTGCGATACAATTGTTGAAGTGTGAAGCAGTCTGGAGAACCGATCCCTGGTCCTCCTGAAAAAAACAACAACAGTGATCTGAGATTTGCTTTGGCTGAACCCCAGCACGGTCCGCATCGGGTGTGGAAGCTCTCCGGCCTCGGTGCCGGTTCAATTTCTCACGTTAGTTACTGTTTCTACTTCTGTGTTGTTGGTGAAAGGGTTGTTACGGTTACTGATATGTAAAACCAGACTTTCTCAGGACTGGAGCTCTGTAATTATCTCAGCTTTGTGAACAGCTCCTCGTTTGTACTGTAGATATTCCTGCACGATCATGTGCCTCCATCTAAAAAGCCCGACGTGCCGTGCTGCTTTAGTGTTAGTTTAAGTAATAAAAAAACAGCAAATGGCTGAAACTGGTGCTGAACATTTTGCAAACACGATCGATCCACGGTTCAGAAGGAATTCTTTCCAAACAAACCTAGAATCAGTTCTGAGTTCGGACCGAGCGTGAACACACCTGTTCCTGGAAGAACCCAGAGCTTGTTAGAGAACATACCTAAACAAACTGCATCATGAAGACCAAGAAAAGTGTTAATCCACATCCACCAAGTCTAGTCCTTCCTGTTACTAATGCGTACACCTGAAATGTACTTTAAATCAGAAGGAAGCTATTGAAGAAAAACTATTTCATACATTTGACCTTGCTGTGACCTTGACCCTGTTTGGATCAGTTCCAAAATCTAATCAGTTCATCTGCTGGTTGCACTGATCATTCCATATCAATCCTACAAACATTCAACCATTCGCTCTTGAGATATTGCGCTAACGAGAATCTTGGACGGAGGCACAAAACAAAACGACACCACCTAGTGCCAGTCCACCGAAAGTCTGTGACCAGAGAATCAACTGAATCTCTCCAGCTTGGGGGGTGAAAATTTACGGCAGCAGTTGTGTAACATTTGTCTTTGCTTTAGGACTTCATATGAGCAAGTGTGCCTTAATCCTGTGGGAGCTGGAATGAAACATTTGGTGACTCAGTGGCATTCTGTGTGTGTGTGTGTGTGTGTGTGTGTGTGTTACTGAAATGACTTTAGAGTCTAATCTGTATTTTAGTCTGCAGTTTCTCCTGCTTCTTCTGATAAACATTTAATCTCCTGCTCACTTGTGATATACTTTGCATTCACACCACAGCGCTGTTGAATTCTGCATTCTGATTGGTCAGAAGGTTGTTGATTAATTTTCTATATCAGCAGCTCTGACAATAGTGCAGGTTTATATTAATGCACTTATTCTAATAATAATAATAATAATAATAATAATAATACGTTATTGTCGTTTCTATAGTAACATCTCATTCACAGGGACATAATAAATTTATTTTATTATTAAAAATGGTTGATGTGGTGAAGCTTTTCTGTAAAGAGATGTTTATTTAACATTTATGGAAGGAGTCTCCAGCGCCACACACACTGTTTTATTCTTGACTTGTCCTCTTTATTTTGTCCTAAGGGTACGCAAGGCTTAAACATCAAGACAGAATGATGAAACGCCGAATAAAGGCGTAGGGTCAGGAGTGATTTACTCTGAACACACATTTATTTTTCTATCCTTGTGAGGACATTCTTTTGACATAATTATTAATATAGCTAATTAATGCAATGAAAACCTCATTAATCTAAAACCTTTCAGCTCTTTTAGTTTTTGAAATAAAAAAAGTTTATTGGGACCATAAAATGTCCCGACGAGTTCCTGTCTGATTTTCTTATCCTTGTGGGGAAACTTGGTCCTCATTAGGATATAAAAACATCACACATACACACACCTAACTGTGATATTATCTATTGACTTTACTTTCATATCCTCGGATCAGCTTTTGTAGCTTTTTTAAAGAACAATTACGATTCTAGAACCCTGAAACGTTCTTTAATGTTTTTAGAACGTTATTAGAATATTTATTAAGTAGAAAACAGGTTCTAAGAAAGTTAAACTCTAACACTCGTGAAATTATCCTTCAGATCATCCTCTAAGCGTTACAATGCTGTTATAACCTAGGAATGTTTTGAATTGAATGTGATAGGGTTCTATGAAGAACCATAGAACAGAGTATTTCCCAATCAGAGCGGGTTCCCAGTAGAACTCTTTTAGGAAGCATTAAATAGTTAAAGAAGTAGCGAGGAACTCTCCCCCCTCCCCCCAACATCTTAATTTCTGTTTACACACACACACACACACACACACACACACACACGCGCGAGAGTGTGTACGCGAATGTATTTTGAATATTCCAAGCGTGACCAGGGTGTGTGCTCAGGCGTGCATGAATACAGTATCATATTTCATGTGTCATGTATGTGTGTGTGTGTGTGTGTGTGTGTGTGTGTGTGTGTGTGTGTGTGTGTGTGTGTGCAGGCCAGTTTATTTGTTTTACCGTTTTCAGCTCTGCTGTTTCTATAAAGCTATATTTAGAACCGACACTGTTTTTGCTGATCACAGATCGTCTTTATCGCAAAATCGATACAAAGAACCGAAGCCAAGCACTTGGCCGGAGAACCGGGTTCTAATTAAAGTAACAGCGCTTTTTAAAAAAAGGTAGAACTTTTTATTCTAATTCTCTTTACTGTTGGAATAGAGACACAGATAGAGAACAGGGAGGCTGAACGTTCTGTGTATATTGAAGAACACACAGACACACACAGACACACACACACACACACACACACACACACAGTTCTGTGGTCTGCACATGCAGGTGCGTGGGTGTGAGGTTTGGCCCAGAGTGAATTTTCCCTCTGGTGTGAGTGTGTAAAACAGTGTGTTTATGTGCGTTTGTGGGAGTAAAGTGTGTGAGTCAGCTCTGAGTCACAGTATAGACTCAAACACAGTACGGACAGAGAGACATCCAACACACAAGTACGCACACACACACACACACACATCGTGACAATAGGACGTACAGTACTGTGCAAAAGTTTTAGGCATAGATTTTGTAGATTTTTTATTTGATGACTTCTACATGATCAAGTCAGTACAAAAAACATTTTAGATTCCCAAACAGTTTTCTATCACAAAATGAAATGTTACAGAAAAATGTTTGTATGTCATTAAAGAAAGCAGACAACACTTTTCAGACAAAAAACACAATGAAGGCTGCTGGGTTTTGCTGCAAAAATAAGAAGCGAGTGCGAAAGTCAAAGTCTCCAGAAGAACTGTGTCTGGTTCTGCAAGATGCTCAATAAAACTTAGCAGCTCATTTCCTTATAAAACTGCACTAATTGTACCAGAGACTACTATTTTTATTTCATTTTTATTTTTATGTCATACCAAATATTGACTTTGTTTCATTTACTACTGTTTACTGCTCTTTACAGTATTTTTTCTTTAAATGTAGAAACATTTAATTTCATTATTTTGAAGGCATCTTTGCTCTACAGCATTTCTTTGCATGTGCCTAAAACTTTTGCACGGTACTGTACCACATTATTCTGTGAGTCCAGTAGATTTCTTCTAGAGCTTAATATCAAATACATCATGAAAAAAAAAACACTTTTTACTCGTTACATTTTCCTTCAAAGTACTTGTTTACAAATATTACAGATTATTACTCTATTTATTGATTGTCTGATCGATTGTAGTAAAACTGAAGCCAGAGCCAGAATTACAGTTACAATATACAGTCATTATGGAATGAAGAGAATAAAAATAAAAATAAAATATTCCTTTCATGCATAAACGATTTAAAATAAAACCAGAATCCAGATTCTTTAGAAAAGTTTATTATATCTAAAGATTGCCCATGTGTAGGAATAGCATGAGTAAAAAAGTAACCTGAAATAATAATAATAATCATCATCATCATCATCATCATCATCATCTTCCAATGGGTTTATAAACAAAAACTTGTTAGAACTTTCAGGTCTACAATATTTAGCATTGACGACCAAAATTCTAAATAAATAAATAAATAAATAAAGTCAGGACATGTGTGTGTGTGTGCGTGTGTAAACTCCGTGTGTGTTTTATTTAAGACAAAGCAATAATCAATGTCAATCAAGGAACAAATTGTATAAGCCACACAGAAGGGTCTAAACAGACAAATTAATCAAAAACACAATCAGGGTTCACATCCAATGACAGAACAGGGGGCGGAGACAAGAGCAGGAAGTGAAAACAAAGACACAGTAGCTATGGCTACGTCCGAATATCCCTACCCTACTACACAGATAAGAAGCCGTGCCCATGAACTACACTGGAACAAGTTTTTTGCACAAGTTAAATTCTCAACTTGAAACATAACTAGTGTCACAACAAGAGCACAGGCTGTGTGGTTGGAAAAGCACCGAGTGGATTTGTGACAAAAACATCGATGTGTGTATATAAAGTATACAGTAACTAATTTAAATGTAAGAAGTGCTGCTATGTTTACTGCTGATGCTGTGAGCGGCCATGTTGATCTGACATCGCTTGCTGAACTCGGGGTTGAGAAAACCAATCCCGGAGTTCCTGAGTAGGAATTCCGAGCTGACTTAAAAACACCACTTCGTCAGGTTTTTCCTGGTCTGAGGTCAGAAATGATGAGTTATGAGCTTCAGTCAAATTCAGCGGCAGTAAAGAGCATGAGGACGTTGGAGCCGAGCGCTCAGAGCAGTATCGGCGAGCGTGATCTTTAAAAATGAGCCGTGAATCATACCTCGAGCATACAGTCACGAGTGTAGTGATGGGAAAGGAAGCTCTTGTGTGTCGGTGTTCAGTGCTCGCTGAACTGAAGTGCTCTCTCTCTCTCTCTCTCTCTCTCTCTCTCTCTCTCTCTTGCGTGTGAGAGTTTCTCTACACACTCCCTTCACGCAGTGTGTTTTAGTTTTGCAATGTTCAGTGTTATAGTGTGTGTTTACGGTGCTAGATGACAGTTAGTGGTTTACAGTGTGCAGTGCCTACAGAAATTATTCAGCCCTTAGTGATTATTTCTCTTTTTGTGGTATTGTAAAATCACATTTTATGAAAAACAAACAAACAAACCACATACATACTAAACAATTAACTTGTGCAAATGCAATTTTTTTTTTTTACAGAAAAGGACATGGTTTTTAAGGTAATTATCACATGCATACAAGATAATTACACACGATTTTTTTTTTTAAATATATGGTTTATTTTTTGTTTGTATTTTTTATTTTTTTGCAAAGATTCCTTCAGCAGCTCTAAAAAATGTAAATGTATTAGAATGGGATTTTTTTGTCCACTCCTCAGATCCTCAGATTTAAAGGCCATGAAGATGTTTCAGTTCTTGTATTGTAGGAAGATGCTGCAGTTCCTTTTCTTGATATTTGCACAGATTGCAGTCTGATTCGATTTTGATCCGATCACTAATTGAAAAATGTCCAGATTTTGTATCAGTCGGTTCGTTAGAGCGAGTCAACAACTCTACACTAGTATCACCTGGTATTGGACGTTGGTATGGATGCATTTTGTTTGATTGATGCAACATTTCAGTAATGTTCCGGAAACTTCCTGTGTTCATTTTACTCGTTTTCTTTTCATCCCAGGCTTTGTGGTTTCTGAATAGCTGACTTTGACTCTACAAATAATGCTGTGTGTTTACTTATAATACTGCTGCATTGTGTGTGTGTGTGTGTGTGTGTGTGTGTGTGTGTGTGTGTGTGAGTGGTAAATGATGTCTCAGCTGCATTAATAATAGACCACACAGAGGAATTAATCGGATAATGCTTGGCCATGAGCAGAGGGATGTTCCAGTCTCAGGCGTTTTGTGCGTGAGAGAGAAATAAATACTGTTTACTTTCGCTCCGTGTTCTACTCAATGCTAGAACCTGATGCTCTGACTGTGATAAATAATTCAAATTCACACCATTTCTCTCTTGTTCTCTCTCTCTTCCCCTCCCCTCCTCTCTATTGACCACGTTTATGCAGCTACGAGCCACAATTAGCAGCAAATTAACACACGGTTCCACAAATGAACGCGCGGTTCCACGCCGTTAACTCCCCGATTCCACTCTGAAAGTCACAGTGAAAGCGCGCGGCGGTAACAGAAAGACGCTAATCACCATAAATCATTCTCCGTGTTAGACAAAACATCGAATTAAACCTCAGCAGGAGAACATCATCACAACACCACTATCATAACTGAGATGCGTCACAAAGGCAAGTGTTGTTTAATGCGCATCAGTTTAATGGAGGTTACGAGAAGTAGAACCACATTTTTTGGAAGGTAATTATCCGAAGAACCATTTTTTTCTAAGTGTGTGTAGTAACTGGGTAAGTGTGCAGTACACACTCCACATTATTGCTATTTAGTTTCTCCTTTATTATCTAGAACCTGTCAGGAGTTTCACATTTAGATATCTTAGTACTTGGTAGATTATTAGATCATTAGGGGTTTTTTATGAGTTCAGTGGATATTTAAGGATCTTTGCTTCCACACAACGGTTCTGCTTAGAAACCTTTCTGAAGGGAACACTTTGTTGTAGGGTGGTACATAGAACCTTTAAACTATCCTCCAGAGAGACAACTGATGAAGTCTTCTAGAGTGTGCTGTTTTAGGGTTCCACAGACACACAGATAGACAGGCAGACAGGTGGATAGATAGATAGATAGACAGACAGACAGACAGATGGATAGTTAGATAGACAGACAGACAGATGGATAGTTAGAGAGACAGACAGACAGATGGATAGTTAGAGAGACAGACAGATAGACAGACAGACGGATAGTTAGATAGACAGACAGACGGATGGATAGTTAGATAGACAGACAGACAGACAGACAGGCAGATGGATGGATAGTTAGATAGACAGACAGATGGATAGAAAGATAGACAGACAAACAGATGGACAGACAGACAGACAGACAGACAGACAGATAGATTTTTCTAGGATCTAATCAAACTTAAGTTCACAGCGAGTAGTCTGTGTGTCTGCAGATTAGACCTTAGTGATGAGTTCTGATAATAATCACACACACACACACACACACACACACACACACACACACACACACACACAAACACACACACAGTAAAGCGTCTGAGACGTGCCTTATGCTGGATGAACATTTGCTGTGGCGATATGGTGGGGTGGAGATATGAAGGCATTAAACAGACTGACAGGAATGCCACAGGCTGCTGACAAATGCCGTCTGCCAGTGTGTGTGTGTGTGTGTGTGTGTGTGTGTGTGTGTGTGTGTGTGTGTGTGTGTGTGCATGCTTCAGTCCAACACACTTGTGGTTCAGTGAGTGATGTTCTTTATAAAACTGCAGAACCACATTTGGACCCCGCGCCCCTCCCTGCTCTGATTTCTCACGTTCCTAGAACATTTTCATCCCATGGCGTCTCAGCCCTGTGCTGCAGAGCGACAGTGTGTTTATTAATCTGATGTGTCTGTGTCTGTGTGTGTGTGTGTGTGTGTGTGTGTGTGTGTGTGTGTGTGTGTGGGAGCACTTTTCTGCAGTGTGCTGTAACTGGAGGCCACACAGAAATCCGTTCTTATTGGGTTTACGATAAATCAGTGTATGAGCTCAGAGTGCACGCTCCGCGCCCCGCGCTCTATGCCCCTCGCTCCACGCCCCATGCTCCGCGCCCCACGCACTGTGCTCCACGCCCCGCGTTCCACGCTCTGCCCTCCGCGCTCCACGCCCCACGCTCCGGCCGACTGCACTCACATCATTACTGCTCCGCTACAACCTTCCCGGAATCCACAACTAAGGAAACCCCAAATATACTGTATTTATAAAACAGTCAATAAATAAATAAGTAAATAAAGAAATTTAAGGAAGTGTATAAGTATATAAATAAGTATAAATAAGTAATTTAGTTCACAACAAATACATTGACAAGTTTGTTCAAGTGTTCAAGGCTTTTGAGGTAATTCAACTTGGAACTCTTTCTGATATGGAAATGCTCTATTTTAGGGTTCTGCATAAAACCTTTACACAAAAAAACCTTTCCAGATTCTAGACATAACCTTTTTTATTTTACTTTTTTAAAGCAAACAAACAACTGTTTAAAGGTATTAATGTTTTAATGTGTAGTTAAGGATTATATCCTTCCCAAAATGGTTCTACTTGGAACCCTTTCTGACAGGGGAATAATAGGGAACCTTTAAACAACGAAACCTTTTCTAGGTTCTAGATGTAACTTTGTTTTCAAACAAAGTAAACAAATAAAAGTTTAAGGGTATTAATGTTGTTATTTTGTAGAGTTAACGGTTCTTCAGTTCCCAAAAGGATTCTAATCTGATTATAGGTTTCTACATAGAACCTTTAACCAAAAACCTTATCTAGATCTCGGTTCTACATTGAACATTTGTTGTAAACAAATAAAGAAGAAACACAGTTCAGGCTTTTAATGTTTTTCTTTTTATATATTTATAGTTAAGGGTTCTTAGCTCTCCCAACAGGGTTCTACTTGGGACCCTTACTGACAGCAACATGGTTTATGGCTTCTACAGAGAACTGACGCTGTGTTCACACCATGTCGGAATTGCCATAATTATTAGATGACAACCCGGACATCCTACTTGGAGCTGTTCACTACAACATTAAATAACATTTTTATTCTATTGCTAAATATTGAAGAACACAGAAAGCGCATCAGTAAACAATAACACGTTGTTTATTAATAACGCAGGCGATGCTAATGTGTTGCTGCAAACCTAACCAACAACTTCGTGCAGCTACATTCACCTGTATTGTATGTCTCTTGTCTATTTTCAGATTAATCTTGCATTATTAAGACATTAATCATTAATAGTCAATTATACGAATTACTACACAGAAATATTACGAGATAACTACATAACTACATTTTACTGCTGAAGCTGCCGCCATTTTGAGTGTTTCCACATGACGTTGCAGCGGTCAGGTGGTACAAGTCGGAGCTCTCAGAAAATTCCTAGTTTACAAGTTGTAATTACGTGTTCTACGAGGTCGTGCATTTTGTAATTACGGTAATTACGACATAGTATAAGTAAATGTTCTGTTTTGGACTGATCTGGGGACAGTTCCCACTTTCTCAGCTTTAGCTCTATAACGGAAGCAGCAGGAAACTGGTCTCGGATCAGCGATAAGGTCGTGACCTTGAAGGTTTAAGTTTCTTTAAAAGCTTTCTGATGAGATTACGGAGATCTGACTGGAAGTGAAACACATTAAAACTTCCTGAGCAGTTTGTAGCTGAGACCTGGCTGAAGTTCTGCTCACACTGAGCTGTTACATTAAATAACACCTGCATTTTTGTAAATCCTGTTTTTATTTTTTTGTTTGTTTGTTTTTAATTACTCTTGAATTTTGCATAGAAAACATCCCTTTTTGGCACAAAAACTCAAACTCTCAACTCCATTTATATAACAGAGAAATGTACATACAGTACCGTGCAAAGGTTTTAGACACATGCAAAGAAATGCTGTAGAGCATAGATGCCTTCAAAATAATGAAATTAAATGTTTCTACATTAAAAGAAAATGTAGTAAACTACCGCAGTAAACAGTAGTAAATGAAACACAGTCAATATTTGCTGTGACAAAAAAATAAAAATAAAAATAAAAATAGTAGTCTCCGGTACAATGCAGTTTTATAAGGAAATGAGCTGGTAAGTTTTATTGAGCATCTTGCAGAACCAGACACAGTTCTTCTGGAGACTTTGACTTTCGCACTCGCTTCTTATTTTTTCAGCGAAACCCAGCAGCCTTCATTGTGTTTTTTTGTCTGAAAAGTGTCTCTTACTGTAATATGCTGCTTTCTTTAATGACACACAAACATTTTTCTGTAACATTTCATTCTGTGCTAGAAAACTAATGTTTTGGAATCTAAAATGTTTTTGTACTGACTTGATCATGTAGAAGTCATAAAATAAAAAATCTATAGCAAAGTTTGTACTAAAAAAAAATAGGGTGCCTAAACTTTTGCACAGTACTGTATTTGTCTGTTCTGAAAACCCTTTTAATGTTTGAACTATTTATTTTTAAGTAAAATAGGCCTGAAACAAACAAACAAATAAATAAACAAACAAAATAAATAGTCAGAAATAAATTATGCACATAAATAAATAACAATGTAGTAAATGTATAATTAGATAAATGGGTAAGGAACTGCATAATAAATAAGTAAACAAAAATGTTCAGTAGTTAAGTATGCAAACAAACAAACAAATAAATAGTACTTAAGTAAATATAGTATATTAAATAAGTAGACAAAATGTTCTATACATTTTTACATTTAAATATATATTTAAATATCCCCTTTTATAATCTGGTTTTGTTCTAGATTTAACTTTATATTAACTAACAAATAAACAAATAAATCCCCTGATTTTTTCTTTTCTTCAGTAATGAAATTGCACTTTTATAAAGTGAAAAGTCTGCAAGTTAAAGATAAAAAGATAATAAATAAAAGTAATTTTCTCTGTAGTGAGAATGTGCTGAGTCACAATGAACGACTAAGAACACAGTGGGCCGTGAAGCCTCGGTGCAGTCATGTCACGTTTTCACTGTTCTTATGGACTTTTATCCAACTTTACACCACAGCGCTGCCAAGTTCTGGATCCTGATTGGTCAGAAGGTGTTGATTAATTCTCTATAACAGCAGCTCTGACAGTAGTGCAGTACAGTACGTTATCGTTTCTATAGTAACAGCTCATTCATAGAGACTTGTACGGCAGATAAAAAAAAAGGTTTTCTGTAAGGAGATGTTTATTTAGCTCCTCCTTATTTATGGAAGGAGTCTCCAGTGTTGGCACTTTGTAACAGTCAGAGGTAAAGCTGTACGTTTTCCGACCGACAATGTAACTATAAACAGATAAAAAGTATGATGTGTCTTTCTTTCATAAATAAAAAAAACTGTAATCGTTGCTGTGGAATAAGAGGAATAAAACAATACGGTAAAAAAGTAGTTCTGGTTACTTTACATTTTCCTGAAGGTTTTGTGGTATCCATACGCCATCAGAGACACACGACTTCCCTTGGAGAAAGTAGTTCCATCTCTGAAAGGATGACGCATTAAGAGCTTGTAACAGAAGATCTTTTTAACAACAATAATGAATTTATTATATATATATATATATATATATATATATAAATATATATATATATATATATATATATATATATATATATATATATATATATATTTTTTTTTCCCCACAGGACTGGATGACTGTCTGCAGCAGTACATTAAGAACTTTGAGCGAGAGAAAGTGGGAGGAGATCAGCTGCTCCGCATCACCCATCAGGAGCTGGAGGATCTGGGCGTATCACGCATCGGCCACCAGGAGCTGATCCTCGAAGCGGTGGACCTGCTGTGTGCTCTGGTAGGAACTCTACACTCCCCACTTTTTTTCCCCCTTACATTTTTGCAGACTCAATGGAAAAAAAAAATCCCTCCTTTAATTGATGCTATATTTGCACTGACTCGACTAAGCAGCTGTAGGCTAATCACAGTTAGCAGCAAATTAGGGGCGTGTTACACGCTATTAAATAGCACCGTCTCTTAAACAGCACATGACAAAAACATTTACAGCAAGTTGTTTTCATCCAAACAGACGTACAAGTAGTGAGGAATCGAAGACATAAAAATATATTATAACTTTATAATACTTTATATAGTGTCCATGCAGTTTGCACTAAATTGAAACAAAAATAAATTTGTAAGGAAATTTATGTAAAGTTTTTGAGTTTATCCTGAGACACACGTCACTGCTACTGTTTTTAATACAAACGATTTGTTTTGCCTTTTATTCCATGGTTGATTTCATGAATTAGGTCACCGCTGTTTTTATTGCACCTTTAAAAGATAACGAGTAAAAAAGTCTCTTTTGGAGTTTTACAAATAAAATAAAAATAAATACAGTATATGTTTAAATTTTGTATCGAAAACTGGATTAAAATTTATATAATGTTTAGTATACTGAGAAATAAGTTTAATCATACTATTACTAGTACTCCATGCATACTTAAACCACAGCGATGCTGAATTCTGGATCCTGATTGGTCACAAGGTGTTGATTATTCTAACGATTCTGTTACGTTATGGTTTCTATAGTAACAGCTCGTTCACAGGGATTTGTACCGCGGACGCTCCACATAAACGGGTGAAAGAAGTGTGTAATTGATGTCAGAATGTTGAGGTTTTCTGTAAGGTGACGTCTATTAACATTTAAGGAAGGAGTCTCTAGTGTCAGCACTGGGTAAAAATATAAAAATTATAACTATAACAATAAAAATAATGACTAATAATTTGGAGTTCGTAGCACACACCTTTACCCATTTAATACACACACTCTTAAAATAAAAGAAAGTCTTGGATAATTAAGGGTTCTCAGCTTCACTTCTACTCTTTCTAATCGGGAAACACTCTGTTGTAAGGTTCTATATCGAACATTTTTTCAACTATTTCCCCAAAACAACAAGCAGAGATAGTACAGTTAAAGTGGCACTTATAGAGATTTTAGGTTCTTTGATTGCTGAGTGGTGATGTGGATATGAGAGAAAGAACTAGTAAGAACCCTGTTCATGACTTTCACTGTCCTCTAATTCCGCACACATTTACAGCCCTGAAAGGATGAAAGGTTTCATCGGTTAATTTTCCTTAGATGCTGATTTTGATTATAAACATTCTAAAAATAATAACGGAGAAGTTCAGTGTAAAACCGATTCGTGGGCGGGGCTACGGATGAGCTCGGTTTGTGATGACGCAAAAAAGACTCGGCTGCTTGAACCGATCACACCTTTTATGCAAATTATTAATGGATAACACAATCTGCTGTTAAATACATCAGCGAGAAAACAAGGTTTTTACTTTGTTTACTAGTAGTTAGCTTACTACTACTTATGATTATTCATTTGCATACTTATGACTATTAATAGATTCAAGCATTTTGAATAGTGCCTATCAGAACTTGCCAGAATATAACATTATTATTCTACTTTTTTTTTTTTATTTAAAAATTGTGCATAATTGTAATAATTTAAGGACCAAGTATGTACCTCGGTGATGTTCCTGTAGTGATGAGCATTTGTTCTTCACTCCCTCAGTTCCTCAGTTTAGTTTGTTCTTTTTAAAGGGAGTAAAAAACAAATGACTGGGGGAAAAAATGCAATAAAGTCATTTTTCAGAAAAAAAGAAAGCTTGTAAAATTGCTTGCACTCAAATTCAGCAGAACTCCAGAAGAAAAAGGAGGTCCATGATGGAAAATATGCTTATTATAAGAGGAAGGCATCAATCTGTTAAGTTTTTATTGTTTCCTCAAACTGCCTGAGGTGCGATTTTATCTACTGGGAGACGTTCGTTTTTGATTTCTCTGATAGATGTTCCTGTATGTTCTGTAACAGCGGAGGAACATGATCACATGGCCGCAAGGCTTTGAGGAAGATCTCAGGCAGGGACTGGAAGGAAGCAGGAGGATTTTGAGAGCGAGATGGAGGGATGAAGGAGAGGGAGACGGGCACGTTTGCACAGATGTGCTGAAACGAGAGCAGTGGAGACACTAAAGCTTCAGTGGGCCGCCGAAGTCCCTGATTCGCAATCAACACTTATGTTTAATATCTGCTGTTAGACGCTGCGGTTCTATTAAACACATCGCTTATACAGTTCCCATTTTAATAACGACGGGACAGAAGGAGGGAAATCTTAACCAAAGCCTGTATTAAACTCCAAAATCATGACTGTGGATTCTGGATCGTGATTGGTCAGAAAGTGTTGATTCATTTTCTATAACAGCAGCTCTGACAGTAGCGCAGGATTATATTAATACGTTATCGTTTCTATAGTAACAGCTCATCTCATTCACAGGGACTTGAACAGCGGACATTCCACATGAACCGATTTTAAAAAATGTTGTTATAGTGAAGTTTTCTGTAAGGAGACTTTTATGTAACATTTATGGAAGGAGTCTCCAGTGTCAGCACTTTGTAACAGTCGGAGGTAACTTTTTCAGGACAGAGGAGTTTACACTTCTTTGCGGTTTCTCACTAATGTAACAAGCTGCGTTTTCTTCTTTGAGAGAGAGAATAAAGAGAGACTGGTGAAGAAAAGACCGTTTACAGCTGCTGTAACGTAAATGACAGCAGGAACTAACTTGCTTCACTGATTTTACACAACATTAAATGTAACAATAAATGGATAAATTAGAAATTGTAATTGTCATGATGAACATATAGCGTGCGCAAAAACCTCATGTATATATTGTTTTCTTTACGTTGCGCTTTTCGTCAGTTATTCTTCATGAATCACTCACTACCTGCACACAGATGACCTTTATACGATATCTCAGTAAATCATGTTTGCTATTGTTAACATTACAGACTCATTAATATTCAAACGCATTCAGATATGAAATTGTATGTATTTATAATTCACATGAGAGATTTAAATGAATTGAAGATGAGCATCAGATCCAGATTTCCATGTTACGCTGCATTTTTGTCTCCTGTGTGACTGATGTTTGATGGTTAAACGTCTCCGTGGGGTGTGTTACGCTTCCAGAGTGATAGATGATGTGTGTTTTGGTTGCTGTATTGTGGATAATGGATCTGATTTGCTTCCTGTTTTATCCTTTTCGAGGTTGTTTCATGTCAGTTTCTTGTCAGATGATGAACTGATATTTCAAACAGTCGTGTTCTCATTAGACCACAGACCTCTCTCTCTCTCTCTGCCTGTGCCTATCTCTCTCTTTATCTTTCTCTCCACCTCTGTTGTCCTCTTTGTTACAGTGACTCTGTGTGTGTGTGTG
Organism: Cranoglanis bouderius; assembly: GCA_023630585.1. Lineage (NCBI taxonomy): Eukaryota > Metazoa > Chordata > Actinopteri > Siluriformes > Cranoglanididae > Cranoglanis > Cranoglanis bouderius. The sequence continues at coordinate 5,529,321 of CM042539.1, forward strand.
TGTGTGTGTGTGTGTGTGTGTGTGTGTGTGTGTGTGTGTGTGTAGTGATGTCACTGTGCGTAGTGTTTTTATCTCCTCTCGCATGCTGCAGTCTGACACAGAAATGGAAATGTGGTGATAATTTTCAAAGCTGCTTCTCCTCGTGTTCTCCTCATTATCTAGGCAGGAGAACTGTGTGTCTGCATTCAAGAGCCAATTAATACACTGTACAAGCTCTCTTTGGTGTGTGTGTATGTGTGTGTGTGTGTGTGTGTGAGAGAGAGAGAGAGAGGGAGGGAGAGAGAGGGAGAGAGAGAGACAGAGAGAGAGAGAAAGTAATACACCCTCCCACCTTGTCGTTCACATCGTAGGTATTCAGTTAGAGACTAACTCTAACTAGTCTTTTTTTCTATGAACAGTATGTGTTTCTGTGTGTGTGTGTGTGTATGTGTGTGTGTGTGTGTGTGTGTGGGTGTGTGTGTGTGTGTGTGTGTATGTGTGTGTGTGTGTGTGTGTGTGTGTGTGTGTGTGTTTCTGTGTGTGTGTGTGTTAATCTTCCTCTAATCTTCTTCAGGGTCAGTTTCTGATTGGCTATTGGAGGACGGTTAATGAGCTTCCCCCAGTCCTGCTATTCTGTAACTAAACACAATAAACTAAAATAAAAATAAAATAAATGACGATTCCTTCGCAGATAATCTTCAAAACAGTTGCTCTTTTAATGGTGTTTTTGTTTTAAATGAAAACCTGTTACAGAATAGCCGAAATGAAAACTGACACAAACAAATGGTGAAAGGAAGGTAACACTAAAAGTATAAAAATTTAACAAGACGAAATAGTGAATGTAAAAACAAGAAAAGCAAATAAAAACACAGGAAGTGTGGTGTTTTAAAAGTCTTATTAATGTCATAATATACATTTTTGTTTTTGAGTTATATTACATGATGATAATAAAGAAATATCTGTAAATCTCACATTAAGCAAGGGTGCACAAACTTTTGCACTCTCCTGTACATGATATGGTATGTGATGTAGCAGCGAGGATCTGCGTCTCAACTTTTCTGAACCTCGACCTTTTGTCTCAACAGAATTATGGACTAGAGACGGAGAACCTGAAAACTCTGTCCCACAAACTCAACGCTTCCGCGAAGAACCTGCAGAACTTCATCACGGGCCGCAGACGCAGCGGACATTACGACGGCCGGACCACGCGTAAACTTCCCAATGACTTCCTGACGTCCGTCGTGGATCTGATCGCCGCGGCCAAGAGTCTGCTGGCCTGGCTGGATAGGTGAGTGCTGCAAAGAGCTACACACACACACACACATTATATATATATATATATATATATATATATATATATATATATATATATATATATATATATATATATATATATTGTTAGGTTCCCTCTCCCTCTCTCTCGCTACAAAGCTAACGAGTAGCATACTTCCGCATTCCACTGAGCGCTTTCCAGCGCTATTCAAAAAAACCCTCTGGACTGTCATTCATGCACTCCCTTTTTTGTTTACCTCTGCGATGTGCTTATGTTTTGGTTTGTGTCATGTCTCCGCCCCCTGTGTTCTACCATGTGCTCATGTTTTGGTTCGTGTCATGTCTCCGCCTCCTTATTTCTTATTGGTTATGTTCTTCTCATTCATTCTGTGTAATCCATGTGTCGCTGATGTGATCTTGTTTTTGTTTTAATCAATTCTGCTACTTAAACCCCGCTCCGTGTCCGCTTCGGCGCGGAGTATTAGTTTAGTTTAGTGTTAACCTAGAGATAAGAGTAGCTCTTTGTTAGTGGTTCCCAAACCACCTCCTTGCCTGTCTTTTGTTTCCTAGCTCATAGTCCGTGGTTCCCAAACCACCTCCTTGTGCGTGTTTATCCCGTAGCTCGTCATTCGTGGTTCCCAGACCACCTCCTAGCCTCGCGTGTTTATCCCGTAGCTCGTCATTCGTGGTTCCCAGACCACCTCCTAGCCTCGCGTGTTTATCCCGTAGCTCGTCATTCGTGGTTCCCAGACCACCTCCTAGCTTCGCGTGTTTATCCTGTAGCTCGTTATTCGTGGTTCCCAGACCACCTCCTAGCTTCGCGTGTTTATCCCATAGCTCGTTATTCGTGGTTCCCAGACCACCTCCTAGCTTCGCTGGTTTTTCCCTGTGCTTTTTGGATTACTGCCTTTTGGATTACTGTGTTTTTTGGATGACTGCCTTCTTGGATTACTGCCTCTTTGGCTAAGTACACTATCATTTTGGATTATTGTTACCCTTTTTGTTCATGGATTATGTTTGATGGTTTTTTGTGTGTTTCTTTATTTTTGAACTTCCTGTTCCTAATAAAGTGAGATTTCCCCTGCGCATGCATCCTGACTCCCTCGTCCTACTACACACCACGTGTCGTAACAGAATACTCCGCCAAAAAAATGGATGCAGCGGGGAAAGCGAGGGCACGCCATGCCACGCCATGCCATGCCACATTTAATATGCCTGCTTATAATTCTCTGTTTTTTCCTCAGTGGACTTTCGTTCATCCTCCGGACGAGTATGACGGCTTTTCCACTTGGCCAAAATGCTTCGTTTTGCAGGCACAATTTTATTTTTTGAGTTTGGAGGACCCCAAACCCGACGAAGAAGAGTGGTTGGGGTTCCTCTTCTCTCATCTGGTTGGCTCTGCTCGCCAATGGGCGGAGCTCCACCTTGCCCGTAGATCCATGCCGCTCAAAACAGTTTCGGGGTTGGTGGATCTACTGGTCCGGGTGTTCGGAAGCCCAACTTCCAACCCGACCTCAGGACCTTTTTGGGGAAGGACCGTCTGGGTGACCGACCTAGCCAAAGTTCCTGGAATATTATGAGAGTAAGCGGGCTAACGTGGCGGCCTACACCTCTCATCCCCTAACCCAGGAGTATGCCACCGAGGGATGCACCCGACCAGCCATCCTGCAGTGTCCCACCTGCAGGATCCAGGGAGTAAGGAGCAGCTACTTCTGCTCCCAAGGCTGTTTTAAGGGCAGCTGGCGGGTGCATAAGCGACTCCACAGGCGGGCACCCTCAGAGCTCCAGCAGGAGGCCCAGCAGGAGGTCTCCTCAAGGGAGCTGCACCTGGAGGTAAACATGGCAACCTCCAGCCCCGAGCTCCAGCCGGAGACCCAGCAGGAAGTCTCCTCCACGGAGCTACACATGGAGGTAAACGTGGCAACCTCCAGTCCCGAGCTCCAGGCGGAGACCCAGCAGGAAGTCTCCTCCACGGAGCTACAACTGGAGGTTAACGTGGCGACCTCCAGCCTCGAGCTCCAGCCGGAGACCCAGCAGGAGGTCTCTACAGCGGAGCAGCTCATGGAGGTTAACGTGGCGACCTCCAGCCCCGAGCTCCAGCCGGAGGCCCAGCAGGAGGTCTCCACAGCGGAGCTGCCTCTGGAGGTTAACATGGCAACCTCCAGCCCCGAGCTCCAGCCGGAGACCCAGCAGGAGGTCCCTTCAGCTGAGCTGTTCTTGGAGGTTCAAGAGAAAACCTCCACTCCAGTCCTGTTCATGCCAGAGATTCAAGAGGAAACCTCCTCTCCTGGCCTGCTCATATCGGAGGTCCACGAGAAAACCTCCGCCCAAGCCATGTTCATGCCAGAGGTTCTAGAAGAAACCTCCTCTCCTGTCCTGCTTATACCGGAGGTCCACGAGGAGACCTCCGCCCAAGCCATGTTCTCGTCAGAGGTTTGAGAAGAAACCTCCGAAGCCAAGTTCCTGTCAGAGGTCCACGGGATGACCTCCTCCGAAGCTAAGTTCATGTCAGAGGTCCATGGGATGACCTCCTCTCAAGCCCAGTCCATGCCTGAGGTCCACGGGATGACCTCCATCCCTAGTCCTAGTCCATGTCCAAGTCCATGTCCAGGTTCCTGCCCTAGTCCTAGTCCATGTCCAAGTCCATGTCCAGCTTCCTGCCCTAGTTCTAGTCCATGTCCAAGTCCATGTCCAGGTTCCTGCCCTAGTCCTAGTCCATGTCTAAGTCCATGTCCAGGTTCCTGCCCTAGTCCTAGTCCATGTCCAAGTCCATGTCCAGCTTCCTGCCCTAATTCTAGTCCATGTCAAAATCCATGTCCAGGTTCCTGCCCTAGTCCTAGTCCATGTCCAAGTCCATGTCCAGGTTCCTGCCCTAATTCTAGTCCATGTCCAAGTCCATGTCCAGATTTCTGCCCTATTCCAAGGCCAATTTCTGATCCAGTTCCCAGTCAGGTTACCAGTCCTGTTCCCAGTCCTGCTCCCAATCCTGTTCCCAGTCCTGCTCCCGTTCCCGGTTCCAGTCCAGTTTCCAGTCCAGTTCCTAGTCCAGTTCCTAGTTCAGTTCCATTTCCAAATCCAAGTCCAGGTTCCGACCCTGTTCTTAGTCCAGTTCCTAGTCCAGTTCCTAGTCCAGTTCCCAGTCCAGTTCCTGATTTAGTTGCTAGCTATATTGGTTTAATTTCTGGATATGTTTTTGCTCTCAATCTCAGTTCGGAGGCTGATTTAACTCCCAGCTCCATTTCCAGCTCCGTTTCCAACCCAGCTCACTCCTCTGTCTCCTCCTCTGTCTCCTCCTCTGTCTCCAGCCCTGTCTCTAATTTAATTTCCAGCCCTGTCTCCAGCCCTGTCTCCAGCCCTGTCTCCAGCCCTGTCTCAAATTTAATTTCCAGTTCTGTTTCCAACCAAGTTTTTGATTTTGTTTATGGTTCTGGGTCTAACCTAGTTCTCTGTCCAGTTTCGAAGTCTGTTTCCAAGTCTTTCTCGAAGTCTGTTTCCAAGTCTGTCTTGAAGTCTGTTTCCAAGTCTGTCTCGAAGTCTGTTTCCAAGTCTGTCTCTGATCCAGGTGCCAAAGCTGTCTCTGATCCAGGTGCCAAAGCTGTCCCTGATCCAGGTGCCAAAGCTGACTCCGATCCAGGTGCCAAAGCTGACTCCGATCCAGGAGCTAAAGCTGACTCCGAACCTGGTTCCAGGCCAAGCTTCAAGGCAAGCTCCAAGCCTAGCACCAAGTCAAGCGCCAGATCAAGCGCCAGATCAAGCGCCAGATCAAGCGCCAGATCAAGCGTCAGATCAAGCGTCAGATCAAGCGCCAGATCAAGCAACAGGTCAAGCACCAGGTCAAGCACCAGGTCAAGCACTACTCCAAGTTCTCGTCCAAGTTCTCGTCCAAGTTCTCGTCCAAGTTCTCGTCCAAGGCTCAAAGGAGAACCCGACACACTCTGCTCTGGTTTCGGGACACTGGACATAACCAGCCTCAGGTCCTGAAGGGCAGAGGTCAGGATCCTGCCCAGGGGCCGGCCCAGGTCCACCAAAATGGATGGAACTTGCGGCGCTTTGGGAGCTGCGCCTTAGGGGTGGGGCTCTGTTAGGTTCCCTCTCCCTCTCTCTCGCTACGAAGCTAGCGAGTAGCATACTTCCGCATTCCACTGAGCGCTTTCCAGTGCTATTCAAAAAAACCCTCTGGACTGTCATACATGAACTCCCTTTTTTGTTTACCTCTGCCATGTGCTTATGTTTTGGTTTGTGTCATGTCTCCGCCCCCCGTGTTCTACCATGTGCTCAGGTTTTGGTTCGTGTCATGTCTCCGCCTCCTTATTTCTTACTGGTTATGTTCTTCTCATTCATTCTGTGTAATTATCATTTCCAGGTGTCGCTGATGTGATCTTGTTTCTGTTTTAATCAACTCTGCTACTTAAACCCTGCTCCGTGTCCGCTTCGGCGCGGAGTATTAGTTTAGTTTAGTGTTAACCTAGAGATAAGAGTAGCTTTTTGTTAGTGGTTCCCAAACCACCTCCTTGCCTGTCTTTTGTTTCCTAGCTCATAGTCCGTGGTTCCCAAACCACCTCCTAGCCTCGCGTGTTTATCCCGTAGCTCGTCATTCGTGGTTCCCAAACCACCTCCTAGCCTCGCGTGTTTATCCCGTAGCTCGTCATTCGTGGTTCCCAGACCACCTCCTAGCTTCACGTGTTTATCCCGTAGCTCGTCATTCGTGGTTCCCAGACCACCTCCTAGCTTCACGTGTTTATCCCGTAGCTCGTTATTCGTGGTTCCCAGACCACCTCCTAGCTTTGCGTGTTTTTCCCTGTGCTTTTTGGATTACTGCCTTTTGGATTACTGTGTTTTTTGGATGACTGCCTTCGTGGATTACTGCCTCTTCGGCTAAGTACACTATCATTTTGGATTATTGTTACCCTTTTTGTTCATGGATTATGTTTGATGGTTTTTTGTGTGTTCCTTTATTTTTGAACTTCCTGTTCCCAATAAAGTGACGTTTCCCCTCCGCATGCATCCTGACTCCCTCGTCCTACTACACACCATGTGTCGTAACAGAATTAACAGAAATTCTTCATCGTTTTTGCACATAAGTTGAGTTAAAGTAAAACAACAAAGTTTATGGTGCAACCTAAAGCAAGCGGAGTTACTGTTGATTATTTTCCTATAACAGCACAGCCCAAAGTGTTTTATTCATCTTATAACACAGCAATTTATCAGCGATTATTTCAATTTATTAATAAACGACATGCCCTCCTGTTTATCTGTTTATAGTTACATTTAATGTTGTGGAACGTCTAACAAGAAGAAACAAGTTCCTGCAAGTTCTTGTTTTCGTTATAGCAGCTATAAACAGTCGTTCCCTCACCATCCTCTCTTTTTTCTCTCTCTTGAGGAAAAAAAACACAGCTGACACTGGAGACTCCTTCCATAAACATTACATGAACACAATCACGTACGTTTTTAATCTCTTTATTATCAGTGGAGCTTCCGCCGTACACGTCCCTGTGAATGAGCTGTCACTACAGAAACTATATTGTTTTTTCTTTAAAATTTTTCTTGAACTCTAAAAGTAAAAACAGCGAAACTTCAGCAGAAGCGGCTACTAAAGCAAATCCTAAATGACTTCCTGTTTCCATGTAGCGCACTGCACAGAGTGAGAAAGCCATTTTCATTATACGACACTGTTTGGGATTTGGTCTGCCCTTGGATCTCATCACTGTTACCATAGAAACCGCTGTGATGAAGGTCGGTGTTATCGGCTTTGATACGGAAACACGTATGTGCAATCTAAAAAATGTTTTGTTTGTGTTATTGAAGTCCAATACCAATCACTAATTTTATTATTGATATAAAGACGAAAAAACAGTCGCTAAGAATATTGTCCAAGTTTTTATTTTTCGCTGTTTTGTGATTCTGTCCATGATTGTTTAAATTCATTAAAAATATATTGTCAAGTTTGTTCCTCGTCCTGTGTTAAAGTAACACATACGTATGATTTGTCTCAATAGATAAATAACCAGGTCCTCATGAGCTAATCGGGTGTGGCAATGTTAGCGTGAACACTAAACGGCGTGTGTATCGTGTGTGTATTGTCTTCTCCGTTACTGCTGTTGGGAAACGTGAGCTAATTGGATAGAAAAGCTCAACTCTTGACGAATGAGATCGATCTGGCGTTTGAAGTTCCATTATCATCGCCCCTCTCCTCCGCAGGTGACTAGCTAATAAGCTAATATCGATTGGGTTGTAATTGTTAAAGTCTCGCTGATTAACGTGGATAAGGATTCGATCAGAGGCTGATTCAGCAGGATAGAAGGGATAACTAAAGGAGTAATTGAGTTTGTTGTGATTACTGAAGCACCTTTTTAGAGTTGAGAAGGTTATTTTAGGTAAGATCCATGGTGCCAGACAAGACACAGATGGACAGACAGAAATGCTCGTTATATTTATTATATTAATTATAATCAATGTGCAGATGAGATGAAGACACAAAGCAGAGGCTAGTTTATATATATATATATATATATATATATATATATATATATATATATATATATATATATATATATATATATATATATATATATTTAGACACTCTGTAGTATGAAAGATGAAAATATGACTAAATTAAATGTTAATATTGCTTTTTCCACCCTTTATTAACTTTAACACCAGAGACAGTGAACAGTGGTGTGAACAAGTTTGGGAGAAAATGTCCACAAGATCGTATCATTTGAAAACTAAACCAACAGAAGAGCAAAGCTGACGCAAAGATGGCTGTTTATTTATTTATTCATTCGTTCATTTATTTATTTATTTACTTGTCGTTAGAATATAAGTGTTTGAATCAAGTATTTGAATCTTTTTTTATGTTAATTTTTAATTCTGTTAAATCAGGAAGAAATTATATTCGCAAAAAGGATCAATATTCAGCAAACGCTTCTGTAATCACCTCGAGTTTTTTTTTTTTTTTTTTTTGGTATCATGACTGTTTCTTGTTATATAACATAAATGAGAAATCAGGCACTATGATGAGTGATAAACACTTACATAACTCAGGGTGTCTCTCACCTTCTCTCATTAGCACTCTTGGAACTGATTTTCTCATCTCGTGTTACCCCAAATCACTGTATGTTGGTGGTTAGAAGGTGTTCCTATCTTTAAATTACCTTGGGTTGCCATGGATTTCCTGGTCGCACCTAGCTAATGCAATGCTAATATTCATATTCACGCAAACAAATGAAAACACTCTGTGTTGGACAGGTGTCTGGTTCAGGGTGTGTTCCAGTTTGAGCCTGCATTTTGGGAATCGAACCTGATCCACTGAGACCCTAATGAACATATAGCAGCTGCACCATAAGTGCTGCACCATCCCTGAAAAAATAAACAAACAAACAAACACAACAATGGACAAATGACTATAAGCTGATCAAACCTTGAACAAAATGAAATATTAATTTTCTCGTCTACTGAACTAATGATAGGGTTTGGTCCATAACCAACATTAGGTTCTTGCACTAAAGATCAGTTTCAGTTGTACAAAATCCTAAAAATTTACTCTGGAATTGTCTCTTTATCCACAGAAGTTTGTTTCACTAAAGTTCCACTTTCAGATAGATCATCTAGCATGAAAATGGAAGGCATTGCAGTAGATAATTAAACATTGAGGATAAGGAGAAGGGCCAAAGCAGAAAGCCAGAGGAATTATAGTCTCTCAGAAGGTGTGAAGTGAAAAGCCCTCGCCGTCTAAGAAATCGACCAAAGGTGTCAGATGAGTTACTGTAGAAAGAAATAACCTGACCCGGCCATACTTCCCAGGCTCCATTCTCTTTCATAACGCTGACTTGCTGCACAGGGTCTGGTCATCCTCTCGCCCGCCTCTCTCTGACCCTGTATCACTCTGACTTCTTCTTTAAAAACCTTGCCCTGGGTGAAACTTACTGTAAGCATGGTGCACTAAATTTGGGTCCAGATGCTGAGCAGTAGTCCCTGCCCTCTGGTTGACTCTTGATGATGACCACTGCTGCGCTGAATGTCAGTGAACTCTTGCCAGATTCTGGTTATTATATGCATGATGAGAGCTTTGAATCCTAATCTCTTGGTTTGTTACAGTGGGGGGAAAAAAGTATTTGATCCCCTGCTGATTTTGTACATTTGCCCACTGACAAAGAAATGATCAGTCTATGATTTTAATGGTAGGTGTATTTTAACAGTGAGAGACAGAATAACAACAAAAAAAAATCCAGAAAAACACATTTCAAAAAAGTTATAAATTGATTTGCATTTTAATGAGGGAAATAAGTATTTGACCCCCTATCAATCAGCAAGATTTCTGGCTCCCAGGTGTCTTTTACACAGGTAACGAGCTGAGATTAGGATCGCTCTCTTAAAGGGAGTGCTCCTAATCTCAGTTTGTTACCTGTAAAAAGACACCTGTCCACAGAAGCAATCAATCAATCAGATTCCAAACTCTCCACCATGGCCAAGACCAAAGAGCTGTCCAAGGATGTCAGGGACAAGATTGTAGACCTACACAAGGCTGGAATGGGCTACAAGACCATCGCCAAGCAGCTTGGTGAGAAGATGACAACAGTTGGTGCGATTATTCGCAAATGGAAGAAACTGTCAGTCTCCCTCGGTCTGGGGCTCCATGCAAGATCTCACCTCGTGGAGTTTCAATGATCATGAGAACGGTGAGGAATCAGCCCAGAACTACATGGGAGGATCTTGTTAATGATCTCAAGGCAACTGGGACCATAGTCACCAAGAAAACAATTGGTAACACACTACGCCGTGAAGGACTGAAATCCTGCAGCACCCGCAAGGTCCCCCTGCTCAAGAAAGCACATGTACAGGCCCATCTGAAGTTTGCCTGAATGATTCAGAGGAGAACTGGGTGAAAGTGTTGTGGTCAGGTGTGGTCAGGTCTCTCTGGCATCAACTCAACTCGCCGTGTTTGGAGGAGGAGGAATGCTGCCTATGACCCCAAGTCATAACACCATCCCCACCATCAAACATGGAAGTGGAAACATTATGCTTTGAGGGTGTTTTTCTGCTAAGGGGACAAGACAACTGTACCACATCAAAGGGACGATGGACGGGGCTATGTACCATCAAATCTTGGGTGAGAACCTCCTTCCCTCAGCCAGGGCATTGAAAATGACCTTAATGACTTGGAGAGGATCTGTAAAGAGGAGTGGGACAAAATCCCTCCTGAGATGTGTGCAAACCTGGTGGCCAACTATAAGAAACGTCTGACCTCTGTGATTGCCAACAAGGGTTTTGCCACCAAGTACTAAGTCGAAGGGGTCAAATACTTATTTCCTTCATTAAAATGCAAATCAATTTATAACTTTTTTGAAATGCATTTTTCTGGATTTTTTTGTCGTTATTCTGTCTCTCACTGTTTAAATACACCTACCATTAAAATTATAGACAGTAATATAGACAATTATATTATAGAATTATAGGTCTTCGTCAGTGGGCAAACGTACAAAATCAGCAGGGGATCAAATACTTTTTCCCCCCACTGTATGTGTCGTGAGGCAGTGCCAGGGTGTAATCGAGAAACAGGGTCATGGGCACCGAGGGGGGATGGGAGTGGGGGTGGGGTCTAGGAGCTTGGATCCTCTTGTTAATGGTGGCCTAATTAAGCTCGTCAGCCTCCCCTGTTCTCAATTGAGCTTCTGTCTGTCCCCCAGACGGAGAAGAAGGCAGTGAAAGGAACAATTTAGGAGAGAGAGAGAGAGAGAGAGAGTGAGAGAGAGAGAGAGAGAGAGAGAGAGAGAGAGGTCCATTTACTTATTCACGGTGCTGGCGTGTGGATATGGCAGATATATTTTGGATATTATCTGGAACGTTGGTGCTTGAGGTAACCTGGTGAAGAGGAACTGTAAAAAGGGATGGAGTTATAATGAACATGTTAAGTAGAAGAGTTGTTGTTAGGTGATTTCCAATCAAATCACTTCTGTCCATTCTCTTTAAAACCTGAATGTGGTTTAGTGGAGTAACATTTAAAAAAAATTTAATTTTACTTTCAGCTTTCAGATTTAATTTCATGTTTTTCGGTTGTGTCATGTAGTTTTTCATGAGGCTCCAGGACTCAGGATTTAGGTCCTCTAATACCTTGCATCTATGAGGTTGATAGATTTAGCAGAGTCTGATGTTTAAGTTGTTTTATTTGGTGTGTAATGATGTGTCAGCGGTCTGATTTACATTTCACAACGGACTTGTTTGTTCTTATTTCTTAGGTAAGGAATAAACCACTGTGTTGTTGTTTATTTAAACCCAGAAGTTGTTTATTTTCCTATAACAGCATGTCCTCAAGTGTTTTATTCCTTTTATACTACAGCAATTTGCTAATACTAACAATTTCTTATTTATTAAAGAATGACACCTCATACTTTTTAAAACTCTGTTTATAGTTACATTTAATGTTGTGGCACAAAACAAATTTTGATAGTTAGTCATTCCCACACCAGCCTCTCTTTTTATATCTCTTGATGTTAATTAAAAAAAAAAAAAAACATTACTGAGAAATCACAACACGTAAACATGACCCTGAAGATGTCAGAAAACTTGAAGCTACGGCGTTACTTCTGACTGTTACAAAGCGCTGACACTGGAGACTCCTTCCAGACATAAACATATATCTCTTCATGTCAGGCCATATCGCACCACTCTGTTATGGATTATTGTCCTATAATAACATGGCCCATTGTGTGTTATTCCTTACTTCATCACCAACACCTTCTGACCAATCAAAATCCATCCAGAATTTAAGAGTGTGATGTTAATGATCTGCACAGACCTATATAGTAAACATTCACAAAACTGAGTTATAATAAATGTAATAAATGTGACGGGACTTTTAAAGTCAGGAAAATATTGTGGTAAGTCTAAATTCTCAGGAATCCCACTGGATTTAAAAGTTCACATCTCATTTTGCTCTGCTAAACCTACTTACAACGAAAATAACAACTTTTTCCCAAAATAAATTGCCTGCTTCAACCCAAACTAGCACCACATTAGAGTTATAGCACTAATGCATGGGGGTAAATGTCTGTGATCAGGTAATCACCATTAATTGGGCTGATGTCCATCGTTGGCCATGTGGGCGTGAGTGAGATGGCTTTTGGCTGCTGGCTACAGCATTGGAAGACACTCACTGTATCTCTCAATCTTCATCAGAGCATGATCAGTGCGTGGGCAGTGGGCTCTGACGCTAGCTCTCATTAGCTAATTGGAGCTCTGCTGGAGAAGTTGTGACTCCTGGAACACTCAGTTCTGGCACAGCGTTTAATAGCTTTAGAACCTTTTACTGCATATCCCTCAGTTCCTGAAAATTTTGATGGCAGGAATTCATGATGATCTGGAGCTGCATGGTTCCTCCTGGGCTTCTGCAGGATAACAGTTGATGACAGTAATGTCATGTCTGCTGGTGTACAGCATAGTTCAAGGTTTTCAAAGGTTCAGTATTCCTTAATTACCAAATTTAGGCGATTTAGGATCTGTCATTTGAGACTTTTGGCTTTTACTTCCTACATTTCAAATGATACATTTTTAATTTCTCACTACATTTAGAAAAAATGGTGAAGGTAGCATTTTTTTTTCTTTTTCTTTTTAGCTTTTTTTTCCTTAGCTTCCTAAAATGTAGAACCCTGGCATTCGGACAGCTTCATAAGTAATCTCTCTAAAAAAAAACAAACAAAAAAAAAAAAAAACCTAAAAATGTATTTATTGACTTATACATTTCAAGTGCATTTGGCTGTTTATGACTACACAAAATAACACAAAAGCAACAAAAAAATTGCAACAGGTTTGTATTATCAGAGTTATTAACATGCTAACTAATGTTTATAAAGATTAGATCTAGCTGTCATATAGCTGGCTTTATTTACTTTTGCACACTTGGTTTCTTTGCAAAAGATCTATGAAGATCCATCTAAAAGATCTATGAAGTGCTTATGAATGTGTTATAAAGGCCCTGTGTGGTTCCCCGTCAACTAAATTCTGACCCAAATTCCTTACTCATGTAAGAGAACAAACACTACTATAAACTCCTATAAACATTTATTTAATTGCAGTGCTCATAAAGCTACACAACACCTACACAAGCCTTTAATGACAATGCACATAAACAGTTATTAATGCTTATTACAAAACGTTCCAGCTGAGACTGTAACACATAAGACAAGTGGCACAATATGTTTTTTTTATAACACTTATGACTTATGCCTTTTATAAATTCCACACCAGTGCTTTATAAACAATCTATGCAATGCTTGTGAAGGTGTTATGAAGGCCCTTTGTATGTCCCCTTTAAATAAAATTCTACCAAATAACTCTCTCATGAGTTTTCCCAAAAGCCATTTATAAATTCTACAGCAGTGCTTTATAAAACATCTATGAAATGTGTATAAAGGTGTCATAAAGGTCCCCTTTAAATAAAGTGCTACCAAATAATGGACATTCTTCTCACTCTCTCTCTCTCTCTCTCTCTCTCTCTCACACACACGAGCTTTGTCTTAAGCTTTACTTAAATCCTCAAGGAGTACTGATTTATAAAAGATCTGTGACACGCTCATGAATGTCCATCTCCGTCCAGCTTCTCATTCCTCCATCATCACCCCTTTCATCAGCTATTACAACTCACTTTGTCTTTGCTCACTCTGTGTTTTATTAGATGATTTGCAGCGGCTCATCCTCTTAGTAAAGTGTTATTGTTTTTGTTTTCACCCTCCCTGTCATTGTGTCACCTTTTCAGTTTCAGTCTCACTCTCGCTGTCACTTGCTGCTTTTTTTCCCTGATTGCAGCTTCAGGTCACATTTGGAGAAACCTTGAAATGCCAGCGTCTGTCCATCACCTCGGCCGGCTGTCAGACTCTCCTTGGACGTAGGAGCCTTCGGCGTTTTTATACCCGTGACACTGTGACATTGGGAAAAGTGCAGATACACAAAGTCGCTGACTTTATTTTCATTCACGGAGAGTGATAAAATTATTTTGTTCATTTCAGCCGTGTTCGGAATTCCGTCTCTACTTATCTAGCATGCTGCACTTTTTATTGTCTTTCTCGCTCAGCCAGAAGAGGCATAAATGTATTTTATTCCATCCTCTGAAGGATACAAACAATCTGCGGCTTTCATACGTGCTCTGTTTATCCAAAAGCAATTTAAGGAATAAAAGCGCCGTAAGGCAGCGGGGAAGAGATTCAACATTCCATGAAATGTGATGTGAGAATGAAAGCTTGGATTTGTCTTTAATGTAAAGATGGAAGAGGATCTGACTCTAAAAAAAAGTGTGTTATAAGTGTCTTTCCTCTCTCTGTTCCCATTCCCGCTGATCTGCATGTACTTTTTTTATGTGACGTGGATTTAGTGCTAGCATGACGTGTGAGTTCAGAAGAAGAAGAAGAAGAAGAAGTCTCTGGAGCGTTCGTAAGCTCTTCAGCCCTGCAGGTTGGAGTATTTAAAGATGTGCAGGAGTTGAACAGGGAAAAAAAAAAAAAGTCAATGTTCCTGCATATATAGAGCACAACCTCAATACAAACGACCCACATTTTTTCAAGCACCTGCGGGAAGACAGGAAACTGGGTCTGGAGGACAAGTTCAGCACCAAAGACGTCATTAGAGATGAACCAGGTTCACAACCACAAATATATACCTCATCTCGAGACCACTGTACCATAATCTTCGTCCATTTTGTCTCGATTTGGTCTTGTTCTTGGCCATACATCTCAACCTAGTTCCAAAATGACCTTGATATGATGCCTTAAGTGTAATTGCTAATTGCTATAACATATGATATATGCTAAGAGCTATGCTAGTTCAGATATTGACACATTTTAATAATTTTTCATAGTGTTTTTCTTTTTTTTTTTTTATTAGAATGTTTATGGTAACACTTTCTATAAAGATAATATACTGTATATAACAAACCGTGAACAGGTTCATAACATGCATAATACACATTTTTATAATTATTTATAAAACTGCATTACACTTTATTGTAATGCTTAGCTATACTAGTAAATCATTACAAATGAACATGCATCATGCATCCTGATAGACTGCTATATATGACTAGCATACAGTGTGTTTAATTGCCGCTAATTTTAATTTTAACGTCATTGTGACAAAGTTAACTTGATAACATAGCGAGCTAAAGAGAGTGTAAATAGTTAGCTATAACTTGTTAGCTAGATTTAGCTCAATACAGCTGCACTATATTCTCAATTAGAGTAGACTATATATTACACTATTCTCATACTGAGACATACAGGCGTATCATTATAAAATTACTTTTAAAGTTTAAATAAAAGGAGTATGATCAAGTTTAGACAGGCTAAGGCTACAGGACTGTTCATGTAGGCCCGAGCTCAGGCCTAGCCTAGCTTAAATGCGCACTTTTATTTTAGTAGCATATCAAAAATGTTTTTTTTTTTTTTTTTTTTTTTTAATTGTATTTCATTTAAATTTCTGTCTCTCAGTTATTCATTGGTTGTTCAAATCTGTAATGTGATGCTAAATAATGATACGCTGATCCATTACTTGTGCAAATATGAAACTAGGCTAATGCAGTGAGGATTTCCTCCTTAAAGGTCTTAAAATTCCCTTTTTTTTCTTTTTACAAAAAAAGCGTGCTTAACCTCACACACACACACACACACACACACACACACACACACACACACACACACACACACACACACACACACACACACACACACTCCCACATGCATGCACAGACTCTTGCAATATGATCATTTGTTGTTGTTTTTTCAGTCTAAACCATGCATTACTGTAGCTAAAAACGGCTACGTCTATACATAAATCTAACCCTAACCTTAACCTCAGAGACCAGAGGAAATATTTTGGGTATTTTCAGGTTCTTTGCCATATTTTGTGAATCAAACAGCTTGCCATAGCTTAGTCTCCACAGGGCCTTTATAACCGTTTCAAACACTTATTCATGGATGTAAACACGGCATAAACAAAGCATTACGTCACGTATGTTGAAATAATATAGTTTTGCACAGAAATAACTAAAATTATGTCTGTAAATAAGTGAAGAGTTTATAATTAATGAGTCCCGCTTGTGTCCGGACCACAGTACGAAAGTTATACAAAAAAAGTAAGAGAACCCGGATCTAAAAGTGTACCGAGTACCAAGAAGCTAAATGTCAGACTCCTGACAGGTTCTAGGTGTTAAGAAGAAATGAATGAAGTTTGTCCAGCACAGTAACCCATACTGCTCACTCTGGTTTATAAAAGGGTTCCTTGAGAGTTTTTTTTAATTTATTTATTTTTTGATAATTAAGGGTTCTGAACTTCCTAAAACGGTTCTACTTGGGAACCCTGACAGGTTCTAGATATAAAAATAAAAAAAGTTCTGATTAATAATGAAGGGGTTGATTAGTTAATAAAAAAAAGTGGTTCTTCACAGGTTCATTGAATAAATAAGGGTTCTTAGCTTCCTAAAATGGTTCTATTTAGAACCCTGGAATTCTGTGTATCAAGATGAAACAGATAATGCATACACTCTTTGCAAAAAAGTGTTCTTTAAGGGTTCTTTTATGAATTAAGGGTTCTTAGTTTCTTAAAAAAGGTTCTACTTGGAACCCTGACCAAGAATAACAATTAAGAACTGAGCTTGTACCACACACATGTTCGTAGTTAATGAATACAGTTTTAGAAAAGGGGGTTCTTTAAGGATTCATTGCATAATGTAGTGGTTTTTAACCTTCTAAAATGGTTCTACGTGGAACACTGATAAGTTCTAGGTGTTAAGAAGAAAATAATGAGCAGTAATTCGGAGTTTGTGCTGCACACTTACCTGTTTAATACACACACACACACACACACACACACACACACACACACACACACACACACACACACACACACACACACACACACACATTGTCCATCCAGGAGGTCCGAGCTTAAGAATGATCTAATGGTTAATTCCAGGTGCTACTTCTTTTTCAGGTCTCCTTTCGCTGCAGTAGCGGATTATTCAGTGACGAGGAACAACGTGATCCAGCTGTGTCTCGAACTTACTACCATCGTACAGCAGGTAAGTGTGTGTGTGTGTGTGTGTGTGTGTGTGTGTGTGTGTGTGTGTGTGTGTGTGTGTGTTTTCTGTATTTTCTGTGTGTCTAAAATCATGAAAACCATCATCTAAAAGACCTTAAATCTCAGTCCATGAGCAAGAATATTTTTAGGATTCCTCCGTCAAGAGGAAATCTATTGTTATTGTTAGTCTTCTTCTTCTTCTTCTTCTTCTTCTTCTTCTTCTTCTTCTTATTATTATTATTATTATTATTATTATTATTATTATTATTGTTCTCCTTATCTCCGTAAAGTGCCCAATAACTCAATCTCTGAATGGTAAAAAGTTTTGAAATTTGGTACATTGATTCTACATGCCACGAGATACTACAGGCCCATATGTGGCGCTACAGGCCACACCCAAAGTCTACGTGATTTTCCATGTGAAGTCCAAAATGTCTGAAAATTGGTATCCATGCCGTATTTCTCATGGGGAACAAAAAAGCCATTGTGACCCATAAAGTCCGCCATGATAGATTTTCCAGTACATTGAAAATTTGTCCAGACCTACAAAAATCTTCTCCTCATGAACCGTAGGTCCGATTGACTTGAACTGTGGCACATATGTGGGGGATACGTGTCTCCCTATAGGGTGATGGGCAATAAGGAATAAAAAAAAAATTGGCCGAACTATTTACATATTGGTGAATTGACAACTGTTGCACATATTTCTTGTGTCCATAAATCAGTGGAACATTAACCTATGGACTTGTTCTGTGCTGCACACAAAGAGGACACTACAGTATGTTCCCATGTGTCATGGCAACCTCATATCCACAAAAACAAAGCCATTAAAAGGAATAACTGATCATATCTGTTACATTATGTTTAACGATATCTTTATCGCCTGCTAGATGGCGCTGTTTGTCTTGGAATGATAATTTGTGGAAAACTACAAAAATGAACTTAAAATCTGTCATTGATCCAAATGCGTTGAAATGTTGTATCTGTGGGATTTGTTTCTCTACCATGTCAATTTGAAATGGTCCGCAATCTCGTGGAGGAATCCGTCATCGCTGCTTGCAGCTATATTTTTATTTTGTTATTAATTACTGTTAGGAGATGATTATTTTCCTATAACAGCATGTCCTGAAGTGTTTTATTCCCGTTACACCACAGCATTGTACCAACAATTACAACTTTTATTTAATAAAGAACAACACGCCATACTTTTTATCCATTTGTAGTTACATGGAATGTTCTGTAAAGCAAGTTAGTTCCTGTTCTCGCTATAGCAGTTTACGAGAAACCGCAAAGAACCGTAAACTCCTCTGTCCTGAAGATGTGGGAAAACTTAAAGTTACAGCGCTGACACTGGAGACTCCTTCCATAAATGATAACTAAACGTCTCCTTACTTTAAGAAAACTTCACCATATTAACGTTTTGTTTTTTTAAAAAATCTGTTTACCTGACTGTCCGCTGTACGAGTCCCTGTGAACAAGCTGTTACTATAGTAACCATAAGAACATCCTAAACATAGTAGTTTTCTTTAAAACAAGGCGAACGCTTCTCGGAGATCGTGTCTCACATGCTGTCCTGCATCAGTACACGAGGAAACGAGTGTAAAAAAAAAAAAAAACTTCACTCTTCCTGCACCATCCTGCAGGTCTGTAACACACTCCGAGTGTATGAGTACTGGATACAGGAGAGGCATGATGGGATTGAACATGGCGTCCCGTGGGAGCAGTGTGTGTGTGTGTGTGTGTGTGTGTGTGTGTGTGTGAACAGAAGTGGGCCAACAGCAGCTCAGTGCTTGTTAGAAACACGCTGAAGTGGCAGGTGGGAGGAAAGCGGGAAGAGATCGAGCTGTTTGCAGTTCAGCAGAGCGGAGAATGAAATCCGATTTTGTGAGTTTAGCCGTTTTTTTAATTGAAAAAGAAAACGTGAAACATTTTAAAACTTTGAACTTATTACATGTTTAGAATATTTTATTTCACACAGCACATTTTATATTTATTGGAAAGGAGATAGGAGTAATTGTTTTTTTGTGAGTTAGTAAAATTTCCCTTCATTTGTTGAAAAATACACTTCCACTTTAATAGGAACACATGCTCATTTATGCAGTTATCCAATCAGCCAATCATGTGGCAGCAGTGCAATGCATAAAGCCATGCAGATACAGGTCAAGAGCTTCAGTTAATGTTCACATCAAACATCAGTATGAAGAAAAAGTGTGATCTCTAAAGTGTGACTTTAACCGTGGCGTGGACGTTGGAGCCAGATGGGCTGGTTTGAGTTTTTCAGAAACTGCTGATCTCCTTGGATTTTCACACACAGCAATCCCTAGAGTTTACACCGAATGGTATGAAAAACAAAAAACACTGTGTGAGCGACAGTTCTGTGGGTGGAGACGCCATGTTGATGAGAGAGGACAGAGGAAAATGGCCAGACTGGCTCGAGCTGCCAGGAAGCATATAGTAACTCGTATATTCACTCTTTACAACCGTGGTGAGCAGGAAAGCATCTCAGCATGCACAAAACATCGAACCTTGTGGTGGAGGAGCTACGACAGCAGAAGACCACATCAGATTCCACTCCTGTCAGCCAAGAACAGAAATCTGAGGCTATCATGAGCACAGACTCACCCAAACTGGACAGATGAAGATTAGAAAAAGAAAAGAAAAGAAATAAATCAATCACCAGGTGTTCCTAATAAAGTGGTCAGTGAGTGTACATCTTCATATGTACTTGATCATTTCATCAACGATTAGAAATACACTTGAGATCGCTGAATCGTTAAGAATTATTATTACTGAGTGAACTGCTCACTGAAAAGAGATGAAATTCCCATCGCTAGTAACGAAATACTATATTATTAATCGTTATATTGTGTTTGAAAGCTTTCACCTGTTTGTCAAACACATAATCACCAGCTGGAAACCCGGAATATGGCAAACTAGTAAGTGTTTCTTTGTCAGACAGAAGAAGGTAAGAACCCATAACTATCCACCGAACCCTCATCCACACCACAGCGCTGCTGAGTTCTGGATTCTGATTGGTCAGAAGGTTGTTGATTAATTTTCTATAACAGCAGCTCTGACAGTAGCGCAGGTTTATACTAATGCTCTCGTTCTGATACGTTATATTATATATGTTTCTATAGTAACAGCCCGTTCACAGGGACGTGTACGGCGGATAAAAAAAAGTATAGCGAAGTTTTCTGTAAGGAGAAATGTGTTTCTGTAACAATTATGTAAGGAGTCTCCAGTGTCAGCGCTTTGTAACAGTCAGAGGTAAAGCTGTGACTTTAAGTTTTCCGACATCTTCAGGACGGAGGAGTTTACACTTGTTTGCGGTTTCTCGTTAACGTGACAAGCTGCGTTTTGCCTTTTTGGGTTTTTTTGTCTTATTAACTTGTATTATAATTGTTGGTAAGTTGCTGTGGTGTAAAAGGAATAAAACACTCAGGGACGTGCTGTTATAGGAAAATAATCAGCTTTGGCGTGGTAACAGTAACTCCGCTTCATCACTCCACATTTAGAGCTGCTGTGAGGTGAGATGTTCTGGTCACAGTCACGGAGAGCAGAACTGAAAAGATGAAAAGATCAGTGAGGTTTTAAACACAAAACTCTGCTAAATCCTGCGCTTAATCCCGGCCAGATTACGGAGCAGGAGGCCGAGACGCACCGCTGATCCGAGTTCAAACTTCAGGCCAAGCGGGAATCTTTCTGTCTTCTACTCAGAGTTCCTCAGCTCACTTTCTGCAGTTCAATTCAATGTTATTTTAATGTAATGAAATAAATACAATGTCACTTATCTCAGTTCAGCTCAATTTAAGATATTAAGTTTATGGACATTTTTAATGAAATAGAACAAGACTTTTAATGACACCAGGTTCGTCTTAAAAAATTATTGATATGATTGAACAAGTTTAAAATTTGCTTAATTTCAAATAAATGACTGAACAAATTTTGACTTTTACTCAGAATATAATATGAAAATATAATTTTGCATGCCTGCAGTGGCAATTTTAATTTAATTTAATTTAAATATTTAGCGCTTTCAATGCTGTTCAAAGTTACAGTGCAGTCTCAAATGATTGGAAAAATAAAAAAGAATTTCTGTACATTTTAAAGGTGCAGTGTGTAGTTTTTTATTTTTTATGTTTTTATATGTCTGGTTTGTTTAAGACTTATTTAATTATGTAATCAAAATAATATTTATTATATAATGTGACTTGCAACATTGCAAAGCATCAGGAAACTTTTCTTAATTTTTGTTTACATTTTTTCTGGCCCGAGATTGGAGGCCATTCAGCTGAAAGGCAGCAGAGGGCAGTAAATCTTACAGACGGCCGCTTTAAAAGTTTTTTATTGATTTCAGTATTGTGTTGCTGTTTTGCGCGTGTGTGTGTGTGTGTGTGAATATACATCACATTAAAGCCCTTTAACCTAACCCTAATGTGTTTTCCTCTCTTGTAGGACTGCACTGTTTATGAGACGGAGAATAAAATCCTGCATGTGGTGAGTCACGACTTTCGCTGTCTCTTATTTAAAACTAACTAGTTTCTCTTCTTAGCGTACAGCTAGCTAGAACTGGCTACTAACTGTGACGTCACATTCTAGCATCGTTAGTTTAGTTTTAGTTGTTAGTTTTTCTGTTTATCACCTTTATAGCACAGCGCTGTTGAAGTCTGGATGCTGATTGGTCAGATTGGTTTTTAAATTTTTTTTTTATTATAACAGCAGCTTTCTATAACACCGGTTTATAGTAATGCACTCGTTATCACTAATACGTTATCGTTTCTATAGTAACAGCTCATTCACAGGGACTGTAAATAAACCTTTCCGTAACTGAGAACAGGAAGTAACTTGGTTTGTGGACGTTCAACGAGATTAAATATAACTATAAATGGATAAAAAGTATAACGTCATTTTTTAATAAATAAAAATATTGTAATGCTGTAGTATAAGAGGAAGACAACACTTCTGATTGTGTATTAATAATAATAATTATTAATAACACACACACACACACACACACACACACACACACACACACACACACACACACACACACGGGTTCCTATTTGGGAAATAAAATAGACTACGTATAAGATCTCGCTGTGTGTCATAGTCTCAGTACACACACTCACTTGTGTGTGTGTGTGTGCGTGTGTGTGTGTGTGTGTGTGTGTGTGTGTGTGTGTGTGTGTGTCTCAGGTTGTGCTGGGCGGAGCACAGCTGTCATTCTTTCTGAATCTCATGGCTATAAATACCTCCATCAACACCGCACCCACTGGCTCAGGCTTTTATTTCACACACACACACACACACACACACACACACACACACACACACATAGTGTGTTTAGGAGGCAAAAAATGTTCACACATAACATTACATGAAAACAAAAAAAGAGAGACACTCGAATACTTACAGACTTTGGCGTATAAGATTCAGCTGTTACTATAGAAACGATAACGTATTTAACGATAGAACAAGAGCATTAATATAAACCTGCGCTACTGTCAGAGCTGCTGTTATAGAAAATTAATCAACACCTTCTGACCAATCAGAATCCAGAACTCAGCAGCTCTGTGGTGTAAATGAGAAAAAAAAAGTGCTGAAATCCCGCTCGTGATTAATGTGAGCTAGTTTATTAGCCGTTAGCTAAACAACTAGCTAAGTTAGCTAATGTTAATGTTAACATTTCCTTTATCGCTCGAAATGACGTTTCCGATCTCTTACAAAAAGATGTGAACAGAGTGAAAATAACAACATTAGTCTGTGTTTTCTGATAAACTGTTATTAAAATAAAGCGTGTTCACTGTGTGTGTGTGTGTGTGTGTGTGTGTGTGTGTGTGTGTGTGTGTGTGTGTGTGTGTGTGTGTGCAGTGTAAGACTCTATCCGGGGTGTGTGATCACATCATCTCTCTATCTTCGGACCCTCTGGTGTCTCAGTCGGCTCATCTCGAGGTGGTCCAGCTGGCCAACATCAAGCCCAGTGAGGGACTGGTGAGATCATCCATCTATCTATCTAATATATATATATATATATATATTGGCACCCTAATCAGTAATATGTGAAGCCTCCACTGGAGAAAATTAAATTTTTAAAAAAGTAGTAATTAAACAATAACACTATAGTTATATAAATATTATAAATATATGAAATATATTATTTCACACATTCATTTATTAATATACAGTATGTTAAACAAATCATTAGAACTCATTAGAACTGATTGAGCTGTTCTATTGAAGGGTGCCAATACTTATGAGAAGGATTTTTTGTGTGTGTGTGCATTCAGTTGATGTTTCTGTTTCCTGCAGGGCATGTACATCAAATCCACATACGACGGGCTTCATGTCATTACCGGAACAACCGAGGGTGTAAGTGTGTGTGTGTGTTTGTGTGTGTGTGTGTGTGTGTGTGTGTGTGTGTGTGTGTGTGTGGGCATGTGAAGTTTTTCCCTGTAGATGTTCTTGTCTGCAATAATAAGAACCGAGTGATTCATTCAGCTATCAGTCCCACGGCCTCTAATTATCACACTGCTGATCCCTCCATCTCTCAGAAACAGAGAGAGAGATGAAGAGAGAGATGGAGAGAAAGGTGGAGAGAGACATAGAGCTCTGTTTCATTATCATAGTGTTGATCCCTCCATCTCTGAGATAGAGAGCGAGAGAGAGGGATGAAGAGAAGGACAGAGACAGGGACATGGAGTGAGAGAAAGAGAGAGACAGAGACAGACAGAGAGAGACATAGAGCTCTGTTTCATTACAGTATGATAGTGTTGATGCCTCCATCTCTGAGAGAAAGAGCAAGAGAGAGAGAGAGAGAGAGAGAGAGAGATGAAGAGAAAGACAGAGACAGAGAGATGGAGTGAGCGAGCGAGAGAGACGACACGATAGCGTTTCGGTAGACCAAGAAAAGAAACAAAACTAAATTAGTGACAGAATCAGATATGAGCCGTGACTCAGTGTGATTGTGTAACTGAGATGTAATAAGTCTGATGTTTATCTGATCAAAACAGAAAGATTAAGAAAGAGATAGAAACAGAATGAGAGAGAGAGAGAGAGAGAGAGAGAGAGAGAGAGAGAGATGTTTCAGCTGAAAATCTGGACTAAATTTGCTCAATGTTTAATGTATGTATACTGATGCACATTTTCAATCTTTTATACCTCCATCTCTCTCTCTCTCTCTCTCTCTCTCTCTTTTTCTCTCAGTCTTCGGCAGATCGCTGTAAGAAGATCCACGCAGGTGACGAGGTGATCCAGGTGAACCATCAGACAGTGGTGAGGTTCCGCCTCTTCTCGTCCTGCTCTCCTCCCACTTTCTACTTTTCTATCATCGCTCCTCTCCACTCATCCTACCATCTTTCCATCCTTTCATCCCTCGTTCTCTGACGTCTCTAGCAGCAGACAGCACTTTCCTGACGAGAAAAAAAAAATTCTAGCGTATTCAAATAGTCGTGAAAGCCTCAAAAACTGAATATGGATTTGAACGTCCTTGTTTCTCAGTATGGCTGAGCGATATGACAAGAAATATCATATCACGATGATACAGTACTGTATAGCTAACAAACAGAAGTGCGGCATTAAAAAAGTAAAAAATAAATAAATAATAAATGAAAATTCTGAGTTTTATTTAATGCTTACATAATCAAAATTCTAACATTGAAAAGGAAGGAAAAAGTTCTGCTAAAAAGAAATGTACAGTTTTAAAGATTAAGGACACAAAAAATTAAATCAACTGCTTACGGAAGCCCTAAGGTGCCTCGCGTTATTCATTTTTTTTCTTGTTTTCTCGTGATCTCGACTTAAGCTGTTTTCTCACTACGTCATTTTATCCTGAGAAAATCTGGTGCCTTGTGAATGGGCCTGGTGTTACGTGCACGTTGGCGTCTTCGCCATCATAAAGTTAATAATCGCTCGCCGTAGAGATGGACTTTATCTCCGCATTAACAGAGAGGCGTGTCCCCTTCTCAAGTGTCGGACACTGATGTGGAAGCCGTCATGGAGGAGGTATTTTTGTAGGCCAACCCTGAAATTAGCATCGCATTCGTTCCCTCGACAAAAATCCAATATGATTTTCCCACTGGCTTTTGGATTATCGCAGAAAATGAGCTCTGTGACCGACAAGAGTTTATGATTCTTACACGTTTTGTTCATCAAGAAAATCTTCACAAATGAACACAACTTTTATGAATTTCGAAGCCTAAATACAAATCGGCAGAAGTAAAAAGCTAAAATTAGGCTATAAACGAACCGCACCACGTTCGCATGACTTCGACGTCACCACCGCTACGCTTCCGACGACTCTTTCTATCTTTGATTAAAAAAAAACACTGCAATTGGAAAATACTATAAATTGATAAATCTATAAGTCGGGAAGTTTGAGTTGGAATAATCTTTATAATTTGTATTAGTTTTCCTGTTCGGTGTGATGACGTTTAACGTCTCCGACAACCTCTGTAATCCCTGTTAGCCCCTTGTTAGCAACCGCCTTTTTCAAGGCACGTAAAAGCTTAACAAAATCACGAGTGGGGTTTTACTGATGTATTTTATGTTGTAGTATAAAACGTGAACATATCTTGAGTTTGTGTTAACCACAGACCTTATCTCAGTCATTTAACCAAAAACCCCGTTCAGAAAGCCCACTGACTTCGGCACGATGGATGTCGAGTACACAGAGAAATTAAGTTGAGATCACGAGAAAACAAGAGAAAAAAATGAATAGCGCACGGCCGCTTAGGGCTTCTGTAACTGTAACTGTATTAATATTGTATTATAATATCGTCCAGCTCTGCCTGTTTGTAATCTTGTTTTGAAAGTGCAATGCAAAAAACAAAAACAAAAAATCCAGATAAAGCAAGAGCTTCACAAAACAAATCATATTAAAGTTGTGTTGATTCTGCAGCATTTGCACTCGGGGCAGCCTTTACATAAGAAATATTTCATTGCATCAACGAAGGTTATAAATTTTTGAAGTTCCTCTCGATTACAGCTAACTGTGATTGCAGAATAACAAACTTCATAAATGTTGAGGCCAGTGAAAGGACCTCGTTACTGCAAATGTTTGTTAGATTTTACAGGAATATTCTCAGGAGAAGTGAGATAATGAGCTGCAGTTGTGTACAGTGCAGTACAGTGCGGCTCTCTGCGTGTGAACGAAAATTTATTGTCGAGTTCAGACGGTTTTTAGAGACTGGATTTCAGCAGGAGGCGCGTGCCGGAGTTTTTAAAGCCGCCCCACGAGCTTCATTAACGTCCGGGTAACTATGGAGACCATAATGCGTATATTTATGATCATGCGCTCTCCTCTGTGTCCGTGTGGAGGAGTCGGCTGTGTGGGTTCGTGTCGGCGTAACAAGACGCCCGAGCTCCATCAGGCCTGTGCTGATAATCTGTGATCTTTCCTCATCAGGGTCACTTTAAATGACAGTGAAAACCCCCATGTTCTTAGCAGTGTTTTTAGTTTCAGCAAGGCACAAGATATAAACGTCTCCTGATCTGTCCTGATGCTGCTCTCTGAGGACGGGAAACAAGTTTAAGCGCATTACCTGCACAGCTCAAAATATCGACCGACACTTCAAGGATAAGTTTATCTTATTTTATTTAAAAATGTCTCACAAATGACCCTTAATGACGCCGACCCGGCCTTCTCTCGCCTCCAGGTCCAAAAATGCTGTGTAATGCATTTAGATATGTTTCATTCGCACATGATTCAATCTTTTTTTAAATGAATCACTAAGGTAAAGAGTCGGTACGGGTCACTTCTGAGTCGTTTTTGTTCGGTTGCACTTGGTCAGACCAAACAAATAGCGTCAAAGGGGTGGGCTCTGTTTATTAAAGCAGCCTGTGATTGGCTGAACATACAGTATACGCCCTACACTATACTGTACAAAGGAATCACTGAAAGATTTTTGAACGATTCAATAAGATACTGGTCACTGATATGGATTTAATCGTTCCTTTTGTTCTGTTTCTCCTGACATCATTGGTCATACCCATGACTGACTGACTCTAGCATGAGCAAATAGGCTTAAAGAGGTGGGCTTTATTTATCAAAAGGGCCTGTGATTGGCTGGATAAATTCACTGAACATACCGTATACACCCCGCACTGAATCACTGAATAATTCGGTCTTTTTTAAATCACTAAGGTCAGGAACGAGTCGAAACCAGTCACTGACATGGAATGAATCATTCCTTGTTCTGCTTTTTCTTAAAGTCACGGTCGAACCCAGGACTGATTGATTTTACCATGAGCAAATCACTTTAAAGAGGCTGAGTTAATTTATCAAAGGGGCCTTTAATTGGCTGGAAAAACTCACTGAACACATACAGCTTTATAAATGAATCACTGAACCTGAGCCGAATCTTGTTCACGAACTAAATGACTCTAAATTGTTAATATAGAAGATAATATCTGTGAATAATAATAATAATAATAATAATAATAATAATAATAATAATAATAATAATAGTAATAATAATAATAATCTCAAAATAAATATAATAATATGGTTGTGTGCTTGTGAACAATTCTGGTCAATTTTAAAATTTTTATTTATTTATTTATTTTTTTTTTTTAAACAATTCTCTGGCAGTTTGCTGTCAGAAAAAAATCAGTACTTTTATAAAAAATATACTTTAACAAATGGGAAGTACCAAAGAACAGACCAGTACATGATTCTGAACTAATAGAATCAAATGAATCAACTGAATCAAGATTCAAATGTGTCAACTCTGTTGAAAAGGTAGAGAACTCCCAAGCTAGTGTTCTCCTATTTTGGCCAGATTTAAAGACATTTTAGTACATGGAACCCCAGGGCTGGCGGTTCTATTGTGTCGTGTTATTTAAGTGATTCTTTTCCTGATGAACAATAAACAAGCCTGAAACCTCATTAATCCTAAATTAATTAGCACTTTGTCAGCTGCGTAATTGGGAAAAGCGTCGCTAATGTGAGATAAGGGACTCTTGTTTGGATTCACAGTGGGGAAAAAACAAAATAAAAGAAAAACAAGCTTATGACAACAAACACTGTAATCCATTAACACAACAGCAACAAAACGCAACAGCAGAAGAACATCCACTAGAACAATTTAAGAAGATAAACAGAGTGACAGAGCTTCTCTGGGGAGAATACTCGCCTCTGTAGTGTTTTCAGGCCAGCCTATCTGTGTGTGTGTGTGTGTGTGTGTGTGTGTGTGTGTGTGTGTGTGTGTGTGTGTGTGTGTGTGATGATGGCTGTTGTCTCAAGAGACGTTTTTCACAAATCTATTCACGTGTTCAGTGTCTGAAATCTGCTTCTCTGGTGTTGCAGTGTGTTAGCTGTGAGGCTAATGAAGCTAACGAATAATAGAAGCCAGTTTCACCCTGTGTCACCTTTATAAAAAGTTCACCTTTAATAAAGTTCACAGTAAAATAAAAAAGAAAATCATCATTTTATTATTAAACAATTAAATAAATAACTAATTAGTTAAGCAACCTTAGCAATTAAGTATTTAAATAATGATGTAATGAATGAATTAAGCAATAATTATACATACAATTATGTATGTAATTAATTAGGTAATTGAGCAAACTTAATTAAGCAATTAAGAGGCCAGAAATGTAACAATTCTTTAAAGTTTTTTGTTTTTTTTTTCGCTTAATTTTTTTCATTTAAATTAAATTTATTTGTTACTTTCATGACTGAGTGGGAAACATTTTCGACCCAAATCTACTCGAATTCCCTCCCGGAGAAGTGGGAGTTGGAATTCTCTTACGTCGTTTCTCAAAGTGTCATCTGTGAAATCAAGAAACAGCAGCATTTTTACGTTTTCGAAGCAGAAATGTGAGGTTTTATTAGTATTTGCTGCTTAATAATCACTACACAAGAGAATCATTTCGATTTAGAAAACCTCAAAGTTTTTTTTTTTCTGTTGCTGTTCTCGTATCCTGACCCTTAAGTGTTCTTCATGTGTCTTGCAGTTCAGTCTCTTTATATTCACTAGTGTTGAATATAAACACTCATACTGTATGCTCGATGTGTATGTGTACATACAGGTGCAAATGTAATGGCACCTCTCCAAAAAAAAAAAAAAAAAAAAAAAAAAATCCGAAAGAAATTCCAATCCAAGTTGATTTAATAACGGGCTTTATGGAGAATGTCGTCTTTCACACGGGCGACATCTTCCTTTTTGCATGTTTGCTGTAATGGATATGCACATTTGGCACATAAAATAGTGGGCGGAGTCAATGCAAATATATTAATTTAAGACCTGCGGTGTGTATTACTGCAGCCTCATTTTAGGAAAAGTGACTGCGTGTCATTTTTCAAGATGGATACAAAAGGATTCATTTGTAAATCGGGTGTTTACACAAGAAATTCATGAAAATCCCATAAATTTGGAAAAACGTTCGTATCCTACTCACGCTCCTGAGTGTGTGTAAAATTTACGCATAAGAAGACTAACTAATGTAAACCTCAACTTGATCAACTTCAAATCAGATAATTTGCACGGATTACTGCACTTTTGTATCCAGAATATACTGTTTTTTATTATTATTATTATTATTATTATTATTATTAGCAGACACCCTTATCCAGAGTGAGTTATAGAAGTGCTTTGGAATCTCTATCAAAAACACATCCGGTAAACTCACTGGATATGAATACGGTAGCATCGATGGATAAACGTAAACAAAAACATGCTAATGGACAGAAAAATCTCCTCATTACCTCGAGCTCACTGTGAAAAATGTGTGTGTTTATCCGAACCCGTTTTCCACGTGAGCTGATTTCTGGATCACGGTGATTGATGATGCAGTAATGTTCTTTAATCGTAGGTCTATCGTTAGCGAATCTTCATCGTGTAATCCGATGTGGGGAAAACACGCTATCACACAGTTTGTTCGAGAATTCAGACGAGATTGTATTGGGATCTCGGACAGCGTGATGAGGAATCATCTTACAACACAACACTGACATCGCAGGTTTAGTCTCTTCGTGTGTGTGTGTGTGTGTTTGTGTGTGTCTCTGTTGACCCCAGTTGTGTTTGTCCTGTGCCGTAGGTGGGCTGGCAGTTGAAAAACTTGGTAAACTCCCTGCGCGGTGACCCTGGAGGGGTGACGCTGACACTGAAAAAGCGCCCCCAGAGCACACTCACCTCGGCCCCGGCCCTGCTAAAGAACATGAGGTGGAAGCCCCTGGCCCTTCAGGTAGGCAGATCTTACCCCCTAAAACCCTGCGCTCTTCTACGACTAACTCCCTTTCCTAGCCAGGGGCACTTAGTGATAACTTAAAGCATCTCTCTGGTTCTCTGACTTCATTTCCCATAATGCTTTTCTGCTCTGTTCATGTCATGTGGAAAAAAAAAATGTTCATGCATTACCATTTCATTTCTATCCAAGATAAACTAGCATGAGGATATACAGTATATGTAGAATTAGTCACTCAGCTAGACATATATGAAAAGATTCCCACATTCCGATTAGGAAAACCATTCACACTGACCCCCAAGTGGTTATTACAAGAGCCCCAAATTCCTGACAGCCCCGATTTCACAGATTGACAAACCAGGAAGTGGGACACTTGACTACATAAACGAGTCGTGTATCCAAGGAAGTTTTGCAGAAATAGATATTTTATTTTACTTTATAATTCTATTTATAATGATTTGCAAATGATAAATTGCACCACATGATTCAGGAATGTTTTCCCAGTCCTTCCGAATTGTCCCATGTGACGTAAAGTCGACACCAGGCTCATAAAAAGATACTATTGAAGTTCAAGTCCCTGATTTGGGGAATCTGTGCCGTCAGAAAGCTCCCAAACCTGGGAATTGTGGAACGTGGTCATTAGAGTGACTCTGTAAGCCGAGACTGCAGCGTTGGGATCAGGGCTGTGTTTATTGTTTAGTGTTTTGTGTTTTAGTCGGATGTGGTGATGTCTCGGAGCTGTTAAATCCTCTGCAGTGACTCGGAATAAAGTGTGATTGGAGACGTGTGTAGAAAACGTACGTTCGGGAGATGGCCGTTAATCTCCTTCTGTAGTTGATGGAGGATTTAATTTTCCCCGTGTGTCATTCCAGAGCCATAACCATAAATTCAACTCTCTGTCCTTAATTCATTCTCTAAAAGGCTCCCTAACAGCTTTGTGTGTGTGTGTGTGTGTGTGTGTGTGTGTGTGTGTGTGTGTGTGTGTGTGTGTGTGTGTGTGTGTGTGTGTGTAAAGGACCATTTTCCATTTTACTGTCTTGATATACTGACAGCTAGCATGACTATATAATTTTATTTGTTGTATTTATTGACTCAGTATTAGAAGACAAAATGATAAATTATTAACACTACATAGGAACAATAACTCTCTCTCTCTCTCTCTCTCTCTCTCTCTCTCTCTCTCTCTCTATTTATTTATTTATTTATTTATTTATTTACTCATTCAATCTATCAGATATGCTGGCCAGGTTACTGTGCTAATAAGATCAGGAGATGGGAGATAGATAGATAGATAGATAGATAGATAGACAGACAGACAGACAGACAGACGGATGGATGAGGGGACATGATATTGCTTCTGTGTTTATGCAAATTATTTTTGCGTATGATTTCTCGACCTGATTGCTTTTTATTCATTTTTTTTTCCAACTAGAAAAAACAAAATCTTTTCTCAATCTAAATATTTTGATTGTGTCAAAAAAATTAAGATAAAAATAATACAATAACAATACAGAAAAGACAACATCAGCCTTGTGATTGTTGAAAGAGAAGTTTACATTAAAAGACGTTAGCTCCGCCCACTTTACATTGAAAATGAAGGAATTGTGGTGAGACGTTGGAAAACTACTAATAATTCAGACTATCGTTAACTTTCTCAACAAGAAATTATACATTTATGTTTCTTAGAAAGCTTAAAAAGCAGAAACAGGATGTCTCCTTTAAGCCAGTTTCTGCTCGGGGATTTATTTACCTCTGTTTTTATTTCATCATCTCTAAAGTTCGATTATGTGACAGTGAGATTTTATCTGTGTTTACTCAGTAAATATTTACAGCTCGTTGGTCTCAGATCAAATTTATGATCTGTAATTGATAATTTCTGTCTGTCCTCTCCAGCCCATCGCGCCGAAGAGCCCCACCAGCAGCTCGGCCACGCCCACCAGCACCATCAGCACGCCCACCAAACGAGACAGCTCCGCCATCCATGACCTGTACATCCCGCCCCCTCCTCCTGAACCCTACACACCCAGGTAACCTTTTAGTCATAGATGCTCTGTGGGTTTTTTAACTTATCAATTCCTGCATACACACAATGCTTAGTAGGCTACTCACTGAAACCTCCACATGGCCCCGCCCTTCAGCTCTCTGAAGCCTCCACATGGCCCCGCCCCCTTAGAGCTCTAATGTCTCTCCACATGGGCCAGCCCCTCATCTCTCTGAAGCCTTCACTTTACAATTCTACATAGCTCAACCGCACACAGCTCACCTGAAGCGTGGCCACTTCCTCTTGGCCCCACCCCATGGCTCTCTGAAACCTCCATATGGACCCATCCTTCAGCTCTTTAAAGCCTCAACATGGCTCTGCCTTTCAGCACTGTAAAGCCTTCATATGACCCCGCCCCTTTGACCCTTCTTAAATCTTCTCTTGCTTTCGTCCTCCTGGTTTAGTTCTCTTAAACTTTCACTTGGCGCCGCCCCTCAGCTCTCTGAAGCCTGCACTTGGCCCCGCCTCCTAAAACATTATAATAGTGAGATGTTTCAGTGAAAACCTTTGAGTTATAACTGTTTGCTTTGACATGATAACAAACTTTTAATGAAAATAGTAAGATTTGTAGCTTTAAGATGTTGTTTATATGTGTGTGTGCGTGTGTGTGTGTGTGTAGGGATGAGCAGGGGAATCTCACAAGTGATGATCGAGGTCAGGGGCTTCCTGCAGCCAAAGGCTCCGAGTCTCCAAACTCCTTCCTGGATCAGGAATATCGTCGTCGTTTCCCTCTGATGGAGGATGAAGCTGTGCTCTACTGCTACGAGTACGAGCCAGGCCGTGGAGCTCCGCCCTCTCGCAGAGATGCCACGGCCACTTATGGTAAAAAAAAAACAAACAAACAACAAAACACACACACACACACACACACACACACACACACACACACACACACACACACACACAAACACATGGTCCCGCACCTCATCCATCTGAAGCTTTCAAATAGCCCCGCCCTCTTAAATCTCTAATGTCGCTCCACATGGGCCTGCCCCTCATCTCTCTGAAGCCTTCACTTTACAATTCTACTTAGCCCCACCCACACATCTCACCTGGAGCCTCCATATAGCCACACCCTTCAGCTCGACATGATCGAGGTCAGGGACTTCTCACACACACACACACACACACACACACACACACACACACACACACACACACACACACACACACACACACACAAAATATCACAATCTCACAAAAACACATTTTCACAATTAAATAATTTTCACAAGAAATTCTTACGCTGTCTCTGAAGACATAAAAGCCTACTGGGGGTTCTCCTGTGGGTGTTCTCCCCTGAGGATCTCCTCGACGTGCTCCTGAGAGCTTCGTGTATTAGCAAAAATACCAGAAGTCTTCTATAAGTATTCATGCTTACACACACACTTTCACAGCATGTGTGGACTCGTGGAAATTGTGTTCGAGCTGATTTATTGTTTCGGAGGCTTAGTGCAAGGAACAGATCTGTGTGTGTGTGTGTGTGTGTGTGTGTGTGTGTGTGTGTGTGTGTGTGGTCACAGTGAGTAAGCAAAAAAGAAAACCGTAATCGAGTTTTAAAGTTAAAAGGTGTATAAAAGGACAATTTAACAGTTCATATATCAGAAACTACACTGTTTGGAATTTAGATCCCTTAAAAGTTCTATATAGAACCCTATAACAGAACGTTTTACTATCAGAAAGGGTTCTGATTTAAGCAGAACCCTACTTTAGAGGCTCTCAGTTATCCAATGAGCCCTTGACAAACCCGTTTTTCTAAGAGTGTGTATTTACTGGGTAAGTGTGCGGTACACACTCGCAGAGTTATTGCTCATTATTATCTCACTAATACCTAGAACCTGTCAGGGTTCTTTAAGGGTTCTGTGGATAATTAAAGGCTCTAACATAAC
>CM042539.1:5568754-5711254 GCA_023630585.1 Cranoglanis bouderius
TTTTGTGTGGGAATTATCAGGCTAACTAGCTAGCTAACCATTTTATATGAGTTTGGATTTTTGTACCTAGCAAGATATTAGAAAGTGTGCCCATATGAAATTAATATTAGCTTTTTATTTCATTTTATGTTTTATTTTGTTAATAACATCTGGGGAACAATCTAACTAGGTTTATTTCTGTGTATTTTCCAGAATTTTTAAAAAATGTTTTCTACGATGCACTGCAGTTCTATCTGTAGCTTTAAAAGTGGCAAAGCTAATACCATAAATACGTAGCAAATAAATATGTGCTAATATCAGTAATGACTAACATAATATAAAATTTAAATATAAATGTCGAGCTGTCTTTCTGACCCAACATCCTCTTTCTTTCTTTTTTTTTTTTTTTGGCCGTCTCTGTCTCTCGGCTCAGGGCCACCCGGGTGTGTGCAGAAATTAATTCACATTCACACCGGCCGTCTGTATTTAGCTTTCAACAGGAGTGTCTTGGCCCTTTCGTAATATCTGCAAACCCTGTGGGAGTAAAGTGTGTGTGTGTGTGTGTGTGTGTGTGTGTGTGTGTGTGTGTGTGTGTGTGTAGTATTAAGGATATCAGGAGATGCGATACAAACCCTGTAGCACCTCTCATGTCCTGAATGTATCCTGCAGCACACACTCACACACACACACACAGACACACACACACACTCTGACTAGTGATTGGAGATTAGGTGTATGTGATGCTGAGTGAGCAGATGGTACCTGTGCAGGTGTGGGCGTGGCACCTCCCATGCTGAGTCACTTGTTCTGATTGGACGAACTCCATCTGTACTGCATCCTAGATTGGCCTGGATTCTCCTCCCTCTACATATCTCTATATATAGTGACATTGTGTTAATGGAAGCAGAGTGTGGAGGTGACGTCCTGTGTGAAGACTGACTTTCAGTGGAAATATCCTGCTGCTTCTGTTTACACACACCCTCAACGGGGCAACAGAGTCGAGAGAGAGAGAGAGAGAGAGAGAGAGAGAGAGAGAGAGAGAGAGAGAGAGTGTGTGTGTCCACTTCGTCAGTCCAGTGTTTAGCCACTTAAGTAGCAGGAAAGAATAAGACCGAAAGACGGACACAGAAATAGAGAGAGAGAGAGAGAGAGAGAGAGAGAGAGAGAGAGAGAGAGAAGAAGAAGAAGAAGAAGAAGAAGAGGTAGAAGTAGAAGATGAAACAGAAAGCGTATTTAAACCCTCATCCACACTAATACACAGGCTTTGGCCACACCCTACATTTTTCAGGTAATATACTACACGTCATTTATTTAATCTTTTAATGTTTATTTAATCTTTATTTAATAAATTTCAAAATTAGTTCAGTATTAGTCTCTTTTTAATCTTTAAATTATCTCATTTTTAAACGACATTGTATTACATTTTACAGAAAAGAAAAAAACTCCCCCCCGGCAACCTCGGAGGCGTGAGCTACACGCAGGTGATTTTAATAATCTGAAGGTGGAGCTCAGAAAATCGACTGATGTAACTTTTGTGTCTGATTTACATTTCTGTCATTGTTTGTGACAATAAACATAATCCTAAGTGTTGTTTTGGTACAATAAAAACAAAGAATTAATACCAAATGTAGAAAACGGTGAGCGTCACAGTAAATTCTGCCATCTTGCAATTATGGAGGTAACGTCATAATCATACAGCAGCGTTTATCAAAAGACTATGTTTTGTTCTCAGGCATGATTACAGATTTACTGACTTTGAATAAAAAATATCAGTGGTTGTGAATGGCATTTTAGTGTGAATACAAAATCAACACAGATGCATTTTTTATTTTTTTTTGGTGGTGGTTGGTTTACCAGTAGGAATTTTGGTAGCACTTTATTTAGGGTCAGTGCTCATGTGTGCTCTTCATGACTGTCATAAACCTACACGATATTTATAAATGCTTATTCCAGTTGGTGTCAGCTGTGTGATGTCTGCTTTTCGGTAACACCTGAGCTCAGTGACGGATTTTTGTCGACATAAGGTTGTGTTATGAAACATTCCTGGCTGATTTACATCGTTACTGGAACATATTTTGAATAAAAATGATGTTATTCAGTTTTTGGCTGTTTCTCCTCCCACTGGTGCACAGTATTGATCAGCATATCTGCATTTCTGCTGTGCTGTGTGGAAACGCAGAAGTTGGCAATTGTTTAGAGTGGAGTTTTATTGTCTGTTATGCAGTATTGAGAGTGTTTAAGTGTGTATCAGTGTGCGTGTGTGTGTGTGTGTGCGTGTGTGAGAGAGCGAGAGAGATAGAGAGAGAAAGCTCAGTCATTAGTGTATACTGCAGTCTCTGACGGCTTGAGACAGAATTATTTATATATGGTTTATAAGCAAGCAGCTCCAAATGAATGGCATCCACCAAGTGTTGTGTGTGGTGGTGCAGCAGGACGCGTCACCGCCACATTGCTCCAGGGTTCCCGGTTCGATCCTGTCCGCGTGGAGTTTTATATGTTCTCATGTTTTATATGTTCAGTCCATGTGGGTTCTCCAGGTTTCGTCCGACGTTCCAAAAATGTTTTGTGGCTTGGCGAAATTACCTCTAGGTATGAATGAATGTGTGATTAGCCTGTCTTCCTGTCCAAGCTGTATTCTCACATCACACCCAATATTCCCAGATCCACCACG
Organism: Cranoglanis bouderius; assembly: GCA_023630585.1. Taxonomy (NCBI): domain Eukaryota; kingdom Metazoa; phylum Chordata; class Actinopteri; order Siluriformes; family Cranoglanididae; genus Cranoglanis; species Cranoglanis bouderius. Next base: position 5,571,405 of record CM042539.1, read on the forward strand.
ACCCTGAACAGGATAAAGCACTTACTCAGGATGAATTTTTAACCGAGCCATGGATTTGTGGTTGAAAACACCCCCACCCCCCTCTCCCCAAAGCAAGTCCAGAATCACGGTGTGGTGCCGACTCAAGAATTAAGAAAACATTCAGAGCCAATTATACTCATTATACCAGAATGTCCAGCATTATTAAGCTACAGGTAGCATGAACAAAGCCTCCAGGAAAACCTTTTGGATGTTCAGTTTCCTAAAATGTGTGCGGTATAATTCTGCAGCTGTTCTCAGTGGTCTAATGTCACAGTTAGTAATACTACCTTCCATTTTTGGGCTCGGTGCATGTGAATTGACAGCAGGTTTCTACTTGCTCCCTGAAGGCAGCTCGGCATTTTATGAACACTGACTCTGGAAAGCAATTCCATTCTCAATTTAGCCTCTTCGCTCTTCAGAGGGAGCTGCAGCGTTCTTTCTGACCCTCGTAATAGAGGGGCATACAGAGTAGGAGTCGGGGAGAGAGAGAGAGTGAAAGAGAGAGAGAGAGAGAGAGAGAGAGAGAGAGGGTGGAGAGGACGAACTGAAAGAGAGGCTGGGTATTCATCATGGCAGAAAACTGGAGATATAAGAGAGTCATGAGATGAACTGACATGAAAATGAAGATAAAACTGAAGAACAAGTCATGTCCTTATCTCCTTCCTGACCTTATGGTGATGACAATGTTTACTAGCTTCATGTCCTCCGAAGTATGGCTCTGTGCGACCCTGGTTCTTCCCTGACTAAAGAGCACTTCACGTGGCAGTCAGTCATGTCATTATGGAGATATGGAGCTTCAAATTTCAGACTCACTCCAGAGTAAGTCCCAGTAAGTTTTACTCCTGGGTGGCAACTCCAGTGAACCATGGAACTGGAGATCGAGGCACGTACCTGGCTGCCAGCTAGTCAGGAAACTGCACCGAGGTCAGCTAGAAATAGTCGGCCTCTTTGGGTCCAGTTCTTGGGCACTGGATGTCATGTTCGGAGCCCAGTAAAGATCACACTTTAATAGGTTAAAATCTTGGGTTGACCTTTATGGTGTTTTGGAGCTACGGGACTCCAAAGACAGGGAATCAGGACATGTAGAGTTGCAGGGTGGTCTTGTTTGAAGCCCACTAAAGAGCACATTAAGTGGGTAAAATGTAGTGTCTATTTGTTGTGGCAATTCAACTTCTGACTCAGAGTCTCAAAGATTATGTTCCATTTCCATCCAGACATCCAGACCCAGTCTTATCTTCCCATAATTCCTTTGATGAGAGCATAATGACTATGGAACAGCTCTCAGATTTACCCAGCATGACACAGCAACTTTAATATCTACTCAGCTTCCTGCAGAGTGCATCAATACATCAATTAGTGTCAAGCCAGATTTTGTTACACATTAGACTCTAGTACGTAGTCATATAAAGAAAGTACATGGAAGAATTCGTTTCTAGTCCATTTGTTCTCTCATTATCTCTCTTCATGCTTTAGGGACAATCGCTGACTTTAATCCATCATAACCACACGATAATTGCTCATGAACTCTTGGGGCCTATGTGTTACTTCCAAGTGATTCGACACAAGAGTGCCAGGCATATTGATAGACGCCTCCGTCTAGACGTTTCTCATTCATTTCTCCGACCCTCTGCCCCTCTGTCTCTGCTCTCGGGGCAAAGCAATTTTGCAAAGTGGCTGTCTTTTTACACTCAAACACAGAGCCAGACTCGTAAAGACTGCCCTTGCTCACCCATTTCATCATATCAACCCACTGAGACCTACTGGACATGATTTCTGTTGCATCTACATGGTCACATGGTCAAATCGAGCTCTTCTGAAATCAGATGGGATTCAATGCCTTCACAGTTTCACATCATTTTAGATCATTTCACTGGTCCTGTGAAATAGAGATGGTCCAAAATTAATGCATTAATGAAAATTGCCCAGTTTTGCTCACTTTCATGTGAACTACTAAACAGAAATCTGTTTTTCTGATCTTCTGATATCCCATTGCTAAAATGTGCATGCCAGTCCACATAGTAGATAAATGCTGGACCAGCAATCTACTGTACAGTAACAGTTAAGTCAAATAAGTGTCAGAAGAGCTCAGATACCACACCTGACAAATTTCGGACAAATCCCTCCTCTTCCACAATGATTATTCCTGCTTTCTGCGCTAGAATTGGCTAATAGATCTTACTTAAAATCAGTCCGCCAATTGGAGAATTGAAAAGCCAGATTGTTCAGCAATTCAGCAAAGAGATTTGTCAGAATAAAACAGGTAAAATATACAGCAGTACCTAAGCTTCAGAAGTCCCACTGCATCGCTGTGGTTGCTAAAGTAATGAGAACAACTTGTCAAAACCAAAATACGATCTGGAACTGCAACAATGTTGTTCTAGTCAGTACTTTCCACATTATCAATGCTAATCAAAGTCCCAAATTCACAGTCACTTTTTTATTTCCCAGACATTCCAGGGATCCTCCCTGCTATCGAAGTCCAAGAAGAAAAACAAAGGTTGGTGTAATGTGTTTATTGATTATCATGCCATAATTTTCAAAGATATTGAGTGTGATGATGTGCACACCATGCCAAATAGATAGAACACAGGTTGGCAAACCTAGTCCTGGAAGGACATTTGAGTATTTTCCCTGCTATTGTACCAACACACCTGATTCAACTAATCAGCTAATTTCCAGACCATCCTGAGTTGAAGTGAGTGTGTTAAAGCAGGGTAACTGCTGAAGTTTGCCGGACATCGGACGGTTCTTCAGGACCAGGGTTTGGAACCTACAGTTCTAAAATTATTCAACTCCCATTGCAAATCAGGTTTATTGTCAAAATTTACAGACCTTCAGCTGTTTGCAATGAACAAATCAAACAAAAGCAATTGAAATAGCTCAACATAACTAATGCTTCAAGTGGTTTCACCAAATTCAACTGAAAATGCAACTTATAATGACTTCTCCAGTTTCAAAACTATTCAACCCCTTCATGGCAAGCATCTTTAGTACTTAGTAGAGACCCTTTTGCTGTTATGACCTGCTGCAAACGAGATGCATAGCCAGACACCAGCTTCTGGCAGCATTCCTGAGGAATCTTAGCCCATTCCTCATGAGCAATGGCCTCCAGTTCAGTAATATTCTTGGGTTTGTGTGCTGCAACCACCTTCTTCAAATCCCACCAGAGATTTTCTGTGGGGTTCAAATCAGGTGACTGTGATGACCATGTAGAATCTTCCAGGACTTCTTCTGCAACCAAAGCTTGATGGAATTTGAAGTATGCTTGGGATCATTGTCCTGTTGGAAGGTCCAATGACGCCCAAGCTTCAGCTTCCTCACAGACGGCATGACGTTTTTTCCTAGGATTTCCTGTTACTTCAATGAATCCATCTGGCCTTCCACATGCTGCAGGTTTCCAGTGCCAGAGGATGCAAAGCAGCCCCAGAGCATCACCGAGCCATCACCATGCTTGACTGTGGACAGAGTGTACTTTCTTCATTCTTCTTTCTCCAGACATACTGCTGATCCATCATGCCGAAAAGATCCACTTTTGTTTCATCGCTCCACAGAACAGAATCCCAAAACTTCCGTGGCTTATTTATATGATTTTGAGCCGACTTTTCTTGTGCTTTTGGGTCAGTAGTGGTGTATGTCTTGGTGTTCTTGCATGGAAACCTCTGCGTTTAGTACGCACCATACAGTGCTCACTGAAACCTCAGTGCCTGTTGCCACTAAGTCTTGCTGCAGGTCTTTTGCAATCACTCGAGTTTTTTTCACAACCTGCCTTCTCAGAAATCTGGTTGCAGCAGTTGATAGCTTCCTTTTTCTGCCCCGTCCAGGTATTTCATGTATTTTATGCCCCTAGCCAGTTCAGGTATTTCATGTGTTCCAGCTCAAGCACACCTGGTGCAACTAATGAAGCCCTTGATTAGTTGCATCAAGTGTGCTTGAGACAATACCTGTTTTGCATATTTGTGCTGTTGTGAGGGATTCTATTCAGGGGGTTGAATAATTTTGAGACTGGAGAAGTTGCGTTTTCAGTTGAATTTAGGGAAACCACTTGAAGAATTTGTTGTGTTGAGCTATTTCAATTGCTTTTGTTTGATTTGTTCATTGCAAACAGCTGAAAGTCTAAATTTTGACAATAAACCTGATTTGCAATGAGGGTTGAATAATTTTGATAACTGTATGCTATAGAATATCACGCATTCCAATTCTTGCACCAAAGAGTACCGCTGACTTCAACAATATTTGCTTCATTACTGTTTATGTGTTGAATCTGCAGGCATGCCCCTGTCCTCCATCAGCAAGAGGAGAATCTCATGCAAGGACCTGGGTCGAGGAGACTGTGAAGGCTGGCTCTGGAAGAAGAAGGATGCCAAAAGCTACTTTTCCCAAAAATGGAAGAAGTACTGGTTTGTCCTAAAGGATGCGTGTCTCTACTGGTACATGAATGAGGAGGTGAGTGATTCTGCTCGCACTCTGAGCTCCATGAAACCATGCGGCATTAAAATTGGACTTGACATAGCCTGCAGCTGATGGCTGTCTGTTCGAATTGAATTGAACAACATCAGTTATGTGGTGAAAGCTGACTTAGTGATTGAGGCAAGTGTTTCAGGTATGAATATATTACGTCCATGCTTTTTTAGGTCTCGATAGATCAGACATTACATTTTGACATGACTGATTCTTACTGTTTCATCAACATAAGATGGCAAGTGAAATCCTGTAATAAGCAACCGACTGCAAAGAAAACCTGCAATACTGTGTAGGAATGGGTATTTGGATGCATGCAACTTCCCATCCAGTAGTAAATTCTAACCAATGCATGGCTATACAGTATCTACCCAAAAAATCCTGATTGGATCATTTTTCTCTAGGTGGTTATAGGTTATATCTCAAAGAGATACAACAGCGACTCTAGTTTTTTAAACATAAACCATTCTCTGTTGCAATTTATCCAATCACATGCGTTTATATAAATTATTTAGCTGAAGGCAGCTAATTGGACCAGAGACAGGGCTACAGACATGCAGCAAAGAGTTTTTACACACTTTCATAGACATTTTATTTATTTACCCTCTACCCTGCATTGATTTAAAAATAGACGTGTCTTATCGGTTCAGCGTCCATGCCACTAGTTAAAAGATATAACATGAAGCACTAGTGAAAAACAAAACTTTGCATTGTCTTTTGTTTATAGCAATGAACTAATCAGTAAACATTAAAAGTTAACTCTTGTCTTCACTCAGTCATGTCAGTCGCTTATCCGGCTCTTTATAATCATGGAATTTTATGTAACTGGACTGTCACAAATTTTCGTTGTACAGTATACCTCAGGTCTAAGAGTTCCCCTCAGACTTTATCAACTTTCTAAGCATCAGATACTGAAACACACTCACTGGACTGCCAGCAGAGATTTTAATTGGCATGATCCGAGCCCTTGTGTGTTTAAACTTGGTTGATGTGTGTTAATCCCCTCCTGCTGTAACAGAGCACCCTGCTACAGTGATAAGCTGCAGATGAAATGCTACCCGGTTCGTTCTCTCTCTTTTTCCCCTCCTACACCCTCAGTCCTGATTAATTACCTGGTGTAGCTGTTCTCGTTATCGTAGCCTGGGCTCAAGGCAACTCTCTCAGTCAGCAGAGAAGAATCGGAAACAAGGGACTCAAGCCCGGCCCAACTCGCTTCGGTTCCAGAGGGACTCCTGAAGCTGAGCTGAGCTGAGCTGTAATTGATGAATTTTTGTCCAAGAGCTCTGAACTGTATGGATAGGTTTTGCAAACACAGGCAGGCTCATAGAGCACCATAACGATTTTTGTCTTCCGTTTATTCCCGTGAAGTCACTGTCATGAAGCTGAAAGTCCCTCAGCATGGTGTTTGTTAGAGAACAACATACAGAAGTGGAGAAAGGAAGAAGGTGTGACTTCTAATGAGGATGAACGTGTCACATGAAAGATTCTCCCCGAGGTTTTTCCTCGTTATTGTTCACATTCTTTCCCTCACACTCTTCCCTATTAGGATGAGAAAGCTGAAGGGTTCGTCAGCCTCCCGGAGTTCAAAATTGACCGTGCCAGCGAGTGCCGCAAGAAGTAGTAAGTGTTCATACAGGTCTTTGTCAAGTCTGTGGGTGTTTTTTCTACTGCACATTGAAAACACGAGAATTGCACCAAACAGGAAATAGTAGAGCTTTGCCTATAGTTCATTTTCTACCAACTCGAGTAAAAGCAACTGTACCATCATTTGATTCCAGCGTGAAAGATGAGCTTGGAATAAATTTGTTCTTTGGTCTGATTGACTGTTTGGTTAATGACCTCAATTCTGGCTGTGTACTGATGAAAAGACCAAAACATAATGAAAAAACATAATTAAATGGAAATTAAAAAACAAAACAAAAGTGTTCTTGCTGCAGCATTTGCACTGCTAGTCGTGATGTATAGGTGGGATATGGGTGATTTTATAACACTTAAAATTTGCTATTTGGAGTCGTTGACTGGGGGCACGGTGGCCACAGGGTTGGAGGCAGTGTGTGTGGAGTTTGCATGTTCTCCCTTTGCTTCAGGTGTTTCCTCCCTCCCACTGTCCAATGACATGCGCTGTAGGCTGATTGGCATTTCCAAATTGTCCGTAGTGTGTGAATGTGTGTGATTGTGCCCTGGGATGGGTTGGCACCCCATCCCAGGTGCTCCAAGTTCCCTGGGATAGGCTCCAGACTCCCAGTGACCCTGTGTAGGATAAGCGGTATGGAAAATGGATGGATGGATGGATGGACTTGTTGACTTAATAAAATAATGGCAATATTTTGGTTAATTTGTTGAGCTCTCCTATTAAGAAACCATGTCCACGGTTTGAAGGGTAAGCTGACCGAGCTTCTCTTACAGCTCACTTGAAGTTCATTCATAATTTTATCCATAAAAAATTCACTCCTCAAGTGTGTCATATTCATGTATTTAATGTATTCATGTATTTAACTAACTCCTTGAATGACATTCCATAGTGTTTTTGAGTGTGTTTACGGCCAAAAAAAAACCCATTTCAGTGTGATAAATTGTGGTTACATCAAATGGTCAGACAGTGGCGCTGGACTTAATCCTGCTCCTCACACAAGCTGATATCACGCAAGAAAAATGTGCTTAAGTCCAAGATCAGAATAATGTATAATTAACACACGCATCTGTTTCAGACAAACTCCGCCCTCATGTGCGTAACTCTCACATAACTTCAGAATAATGCTAAAGTCTAGCTATGTCTAGCTACGTAGACTTTGTGCAGTGGAACAAACCTCAAATTTTTGTTTGAAGTAGAGAGATTTTGTTCACGTCATTGATATCGTTAAACCGAGATGCCTCACTCTGACCCCTTTTTCTTTCCGTGTCCTAGCGCTTTCAAAGCATGTCACCCCAAAATCAAGAGTTTCTACTTTGCGGCTGACGGAGTGGATGACATGAATAGGTGGCTGAGTCGGCTAAACATGGCGGCGGCCGGCTATGCCGAGAGAGAGAAGATCCGTCAGGAGCAAGGTGAGGGGCAGGGAATAGTGTGTCTCATCAGGGGGCGGGGTTTGAGCATGTCCTGATTCAGCAAATTACAAACTTGATGTGACGTCACTGAGAGTCTTTTTTTAATACTTATTTGGCTCAATGCACTGTTTAGCATAAAATGCTGATTGTAATTACACAGTTAACCTAATGTTAGCTAGCTTGATAGGGAACATGACTAGCTTCCTACTCGACCGCTTGTCCTCTCCTCTCTCTCCATCCCTCTTTCCTTTTTCTGTTTTTTTTTCCTTCTGTCCTTCATGTCCTCTTTCGTTTTTCTCTGCAGAAATGTTCTTATTCACACAGCATGACTTTCCCGCTGTTCCCTCACTCAGTGAGATAGATGAGCATTTTAAGGAGGACACACACACACACACACACACACACACACACACACACACACACACACACACACACACACACACACACACACACACACACACATTAAGAAGTGTAGAGGAAGACAAAGATGGAAAGAAAATGAATGAATAAAGATGCAGTAGCTCATTCAGGAGCTCTTCTCTTCTCTTCTCAACATTTTTTCTTCTCTTCTGATGCTAATGTTGACTCTTTCTGTGGCTGGTATACTATTATACACTCATTAATATTCATGATAAGCTCATTAGTATGCATATATTTGAATACAACATTTCATAACTGTACAATGTTAATGTTAAATTGACAGTCTGTCTGTCTGTCTGTCTCTCTCTCTCTCTCTCTCTCTCTCTCTCTCTCTCAGCTGATTACTGGAGTGAAAGTGAACACGAGGACAATGAAACCCCGTCTACACCGAAGCAGGACAGTCCACCGCCACCGTACGACACGTATCCCCGCCCCCCCTCAGTGAGTCAGACCCCACTCCCTTCCCCCACTCAGGTTACTGATTCGCTGACCTTGGCTATTAGCTCCTCCCCCTCAGTTTTTACCTACATAATGACTCACGTCTGTAAATGGTGTGTGTAGTTTCAGAGTTAGCTGTGCTTCAGAGCAAACCATGCTAATGTGTGTGTGTGTGTGTCAGCTAACCAGCTAACACACATTAGCTAATCAGATAATCAGCTTGATTGATCTACTTAAGAATGTAAGAAATGAGCTATGATAAATCACGATCGATATGTAATTTTGCTTTTGTGATAATTTCTTTGGCCGTAAGCCAGCGTTTTTCCCTCGTTGCTATTTTTGTGGTCAGAAATTACAGAACACAGAACACCGTCGTGGGTGAAGCATCTCAGTGGATGCGACATTTAAAACCTGCCAACGTTCTCACTTGAGATTTACAAATTGCTCTTACGTTACTGCTTCTCAAGGCCAAAAACAAGGGTGTTTTTCCAATTTGAAGTCTTTTGTGGATGTTCACTATTTATGTTGCATCATTTTAATATAAACAGATGACTTGACTCGACACTGAAATACTGATTAAATACTGCCGATGTTAATTATTTTGTCTGTAACAAAAACAAAAAAAAACATAAATCGTGAAATGTGAAATCTATGGCTCTATTCTACCTGGATTAGTTTTAATAATGGATAATGTGAATATGACTCTTGTATCTCTGGGATTTTAATCCTGTTCCAATCCAATCATGTCAGAAATTTTTACAGAATTGTCATTGAAATATTACGCTGTCTTTTATCTACTCAAAAACGTAATATATCTCTAGTATTCTATCCACTGATATGTTAATAAAGATTATGTTATATACTGTGAGAAAAAATACGTATATCCTGCTTTGTCTGTCTTTATATTCTGCGATATAAAGACACTCCAGAAAGATTCGCTTTTTCCTAACAAACGGAACTGGTTGAATTTAAAATGCAAAACAATAAAATTTATACAAAGTTTCACAGGAAACTGTTATGGTCATGTGACCTACTAATGATCATAATTACTATTAGACATCCTCTGTATTAATGATTAATTAACTATGTCCGGTAAACTAATCCCATCCAAATAGTACTTATTAATTAACAAAAGCTTCACAGCACAAAGCTCACATTGAATCACAGTGAACTTGGCCCTGATTGGATATCGCTATGAGATAATATCTTCATTCTAACACCGCCCCTTTTTAATAATGACACAATAATAATTATTTATTTTTAAAAAACTCCAAAAAAACAGATATCAGCTGAGTAGAATGATGTAATAGTTCCTGATATTAGCACGTGTTGTATGTACTATCTGTCTTTAGCTGGAAGCTGTGTGGAATGGTAATAATAAAGGTTAATATCCGTGTGTGTGTGTGTGTGTGTGTGTGTGTGTGTGTGTGTGTGTGTGTGTGTGTGTGTGTGTGTGTGGTCAGTAGCCAATGAAAGGTCATTTAAAGGGCACAGAACACCACAGATCTGCTATTTTAGAAAGTCTACAGAGACACTGGAATTAAATCTTTTTATGTTTCCAACTTCTTTTTGCTCTCTCTCTTTCTCTCTCTCTCTCTCTCTCTCTCTCACACACACACACACACACACACACGCTGTGTGTCCTGAGAGATGCAGGCGAGGAGTGACATTGTTAACCACGAGACTTCATTCGCCAGAGGAAGATTACAGAGCGCTGCCTTTACACAGGCTTTAAATGGGTCCTCTGGGAAAGACACAATCTCTCTCTGTCTCATTTTCCCTCTCTATCTCTGTCTATCTCTCGCTCTGTCTCACTATTCAATCTCCTCTCTCTGTTTGTGAAAAAGAAGTCAGCATTTCCTCCTTTGAGTTAACGCTCACTCTGTCGGATGATTAGACAGTTAGACACATAAAAATGACGTCATCTGTAGGGACGATCTGACATCCCTTTAACTGTGTTATCAGTGCTAACCCTAACTCCTAAGCCTAACCCCTAACCCTAACCCTAACCTCTAACCCTAACCTCTAACTCTAACCTCTAACCCTAACTCTAACCTCTAACCCTAAGCCCTAACCCTAACCCTAACCCTAACCGAAGAGCTGTACAGCCAATGCGATTGATGCCATGTCCTTAATATCAATCTAACAGTGACCAAGAATAAACAAGATGGCATCTCCAAATAATACATCAGCTATAATCTCTCCATCTTTCCTAACAGATGACTTGTGCAAGTCCATACCCGGGGCCCAAGCACAGCAGGCTGTCGTCCACCGAAACCTCCCACTCACGCTCATCTCATGAGGAGTACCGCTCCGATCCTCTGGGTGGAGGTGGCAGCAGCAGCGGTGGTGGCTCTCCGGCCCGTAAGTCAGCGAGTCAGCGGCGTTCATGGCAGGACCTGATCGAGACGCCGCTCACCAGCTCGGGCCTGCACTATCTGCAGACGCTTCCACTGGAGGACGCTGTGTTTGCTGAGCCGGGCAACGGGATGTCCCCCGAGCGCCGCCGCCAGTCCACGCTGCCCGCTCAGCGCACGCTCCTGCAGGAGCACTATGGACCCTTCGACATGCCCGAGGGCGAGCGACTGCGGGACCCTGCGGCCGGTGGGGGGAAACCCCGCAGCTTCACACTGCCACGCGATAGCGGCCTGCATGTGCTCCTCTCGCCCTCCACTAGCATGGCCGAGCATCGCGATCCTCCACACAGAGGTGACGGTGGGTCAGACGTGTTTTAGACATACTGTATGTGATGACCGATGTTACTGTATCAATATTGTGCTTACACAGAATACATGATTGTGGACCATTATTTATGAATGGATGGGTGGTAGGATAGATAAGGCAGAAAGATGGATGGATTAGAGACAGAGAGACAGACAGATTGATAGATAGATAGCGTCACACTGGCAGCCTGCATGCACTCCTCTCTCTCTCTCTCTCTCTCTCTCTCTCTCTCTCTCTCTCTCTCTCTTTCTCTCTTTCTCATATATATATATATATATATATATATATATATATATATATATATATACACATATATAAATACATGGATGGATGGATGGATGGAAAAAGTAGACACATGGATAAATGGTTGGGCAAGAGAAATAGACAGATAGATGGATGAGGCAAATGAGTGGATGGAAAGAATGATGGATAGATGGATGGATGGAAAAGATGGATGTCGATTCATGAATAGATAAATGGTTGTGCAAGGCAAGCTGAATGGATGGAGCCTTTGATGGGTGGACGGAAAAGATTGACAGATGAATAGATAGACAGATAGACAAGATAAGATGGATGGATGGATGGAGGAATTGTTGGGTCTATGGACGGATGAGACAGACAGATGGATGGCACAGAGATGGACAGATGGTAGAATGGATAGATATTATTTATATTATTATGTAGATATTATTATGTAGTAGATGGATGGATGGATGGATGGATAGATGAACTAATGAATAAATGTATATAAATGGTATAAATACTAATGTACCTTTGTATTACAAATGTAAAGTATGATTACACACAGCCACTGCTTACTGGAAAAAAAAACCCCACAGATTTGAAACTTCCAGACTTGAGGCGAGTCTCAGCAAGTTGCAGATTTAATAGCCGAGGCGAAAGCTGTTTGTTGTTCTGTGAACAGTGAACATTTATTATTGATGCCAGTGGACGTGACTGCTTTACAAATATCCCGGTCCAGGCAAGTCTGAGCTTCTGGAGGAGATGTAAAGGTCTGGCTGTGAAGCAGGTCTGTGTTTATTAGTCTGTCCTTTATACCGCTGTCCTTTACTGACTTCTGCAAGTTTTATGGAATCTTTCAGCTAAATGAAACGCGGCGCTCCTCAGGGATGGAAAAATATTTGATTATTAGATGCGATTCTTCTCTTCAGTGTAGATGCTCAAAGCTTCAGAGTTTCATGCAGGCATGTGCATAGTTTTTATTTAAAAATAAAAAACAACAGGCCTTTGCATATGGAAGTGTTAGAAAAAATGCCAACAAATGAAATGACATCATTGCAGAATTTGGGCTAGACATTTCAGTGTGAACTACAGAAACACTGGAAGGATTTGTTTACTTCTTGACTCCTCCTCCAGTTCAATTAAACAGATTTCTCACTTGCTGATTGTTTTTCTCTGAAATGATGAAGTGATGTAAGAAAAACACAGGGAAGGTTTTTTTTGTTGTTTTTTTTTTTTTGCTGTGGCACGTTGTCCGCATTATTACATTTCACTTTTCCCGTTGTTATGATTGCTTTTCTATCTGGTACGGAATCTTCTCCATAGTAAATATGAGGGGCGGAGTGAAAGGCCCTTGGGGCGTGTCTATAGCATGACTGACAGGATCGATGAATAAAACCGGAGCGTCCAGCACGGACCTGCGTTCCTTCAGGTGTACAGTATATTTTCCATTTTATTTGTAATAATAAGGATTACTACAGTATATTGACCTTTAAAGCAGCATGTGGTTAAAGTGGAAAAAAAAGAATTAAAAAACTGAGATGCACCAAGTTAAGATTCATTTATAAATTCATTTATAATTACATCCCTGGAGGTTCCAGCCCCTTGCTCGGTGGTACGTCTGACGCCTGGAATAAAAAAATAAATAAATAAATAAATAAATAAAAAACAGTCGCCCATTCCTTTTCTGAAAATGTCCTAAAAATATGACTGCATCTTAATTAAGTTTTAATGGTGCTGCTCGTTGCGAGAAAAAATGTAATTAGGGCAGAGTGTTCGGGGCCGTTGATGGCCTCAGATTCAGGCTCATCAACAGAGGAGAGGATTTTTTTCCCCAAAAGTAGGCTTGTGTTTGTTCCAGGTTTTGAATTTGTTATTAAAAACCAGGCATGCGGCAGATATGGATTTTTTTTTTCTTTGTCCCCTTTCCACACTCTCTCTTTATTTCTCTGGCTTGTAGAAGTACAGGAGCTTTGTGAGCAGGATGGTGTGTTCTTCTGCTTCTTGCTATGCTCAGATATGCACACAGAGACACGACGCAAAAAAAACAAAAAAAAAACAATAGAAAGTCTCATAGAATTTGTAATGGTTTTAATGGTTATAATGGGAATTGTATTGGCATCTACTGGTAATTTGTTGCCTTCTATTTATTGGTGGCATGTTATGTCTAGTGGAGACCATTAAGGACCAATGATGGTAATGGTAATGGTTTTATTGATTAGCTGATGGTTTGTATTGTTATTTGTAGTGGAAACCATTAGAATTCCTGTGATAGTTTCTATTGTTTAGTTTTTTTTTCAGCAGGGATGCTGGAATAGTAGCACGGCATCTTTCATCTGAGTCTCAGTTCACACGTATACAGATATGTTTGGAAATGTACAGTTGAACGGTGTTTTAAATATCTCCGTCCACAAGAAAACCCAAAGGGATTGAAAACATTCAGATAAACTGTTTTATACAGCAGTTAGTTCTGGTCCAATCATCTGATTAGACGTGCAGCGTTCCGAGAGAGCTGATATTTACTCTAACTGCACCAGGACGTGTGCTTTATCCAGCTGTGGCTTCTTTAGGAACTATTTTCGTTAATGGAGCAATAATAGACAAAATATTTCAGTTCAGGTCAGTTCATTTATTCATCCGTTTGGAAATTTGGTTTGCACAGGTGCCACACATCACATCAACACACATGTAAACATACAAACCAAGGACTTTATAAGAGCATGAATAATAATAGTCAGAAAATAAAAGGGGGGGGTGATGGGGGTTCCAATAACCATCAATTCAAGTATCACCATTTTACCCATGCTTACAGACGATTTAACATAGGAATAGCAGTCGGCCATGTTGTGTCTGAAATGTCGGTTACTCGATATTAATTTCTTGCTTGTAAAACTTGTACAAAAGTAAATATCGCACTCACAATTACCAGCGATTACCTGCGGCCCAATCACACCCGTGCCGATATTCACTACAACAGCGCTCGTGCGATATCGCTTAAGCGTGAAACACCTCAAGAATAACATTAAGAGCTGCGTATGGATCGGAAAAACCCAGAAAAGGAAAAATGACAAATGTGAGGATTCATACGGTGTGGACTGATGTGGATGTGGTGGAACCGCTTAAGGTTCTGCTTGAGTTCGTTGAGTAAGTTTTCCTTAAGCGGTGGATCCAGGAGTAATGCAGCACTGATCATATTCTGTCTCCTCCACACAATGCAAAATGAAACTAAATTGCACACAAAAATAGTCAAAATAAAGTTTTATACTGAAGACAAGAGGCCTAAGCGTTGATAAAAAAAACAAAAACAAAACTAAGTATAGCTGTAAAGGTGTGGGCGGGGCCTGAAGTGCTCTGAGGGAGAGAGTGTAGAATTTTCCACACAGAAGGAATTAACATTTACTGATTGACATGGCCGTTATAATCTTCTAGCGTTTCACTAATCCACCGTCCTGACGCTTGTTTCTGCTCACTTTGTCAGCACTGAACTCCTGCAGCGCACTATATATAATCAGAGCACAGGGTCTCGATGAATAACCCTTTATTCCCCTCATCTCTCTCTCTCTCTCTCTCTCTCTCTCTCTCTCTCTCTCTCTCTCTCTCTCTCGTTCTGTTTCTCTCTCTCTCGTGCAGTGGAGGCGGATGGATGTTAGTCATCCTCAATCTCCAGCCTGTTCCACCACCTGCTGAAGAGTTCTTATCGTTTGTGAAACACCGTGCCCCAGTCGCCAGAGAGAGTGGGGCGACAAAATAACCGCACTCGAGAACTGCACTTAAAGTATTCATTTCACACAGTTACCTGGGAATTTACCTGGGAACGCAGGACAGAGTAGAAAGCCTGGAAATCGAGATCTATGCAGCATTCCACGGCACTCAGAACTCCTTATTTCCTACTTGGATGTGATGTCATATAAACAGAGGTGGTAGAAGAACTCAAATTCTTTACTTAAGCCAAAAAAGCAGAAAAAATTAGGAGGACATTACAGAAAAAATTCTAATAATTGTTGGATTTATTTGAGATTTTCTTTCCAGAAAAATGCACGCTGTTTTGTCTATTAAATAATAAACATCATCACGTAGATCGCTAATTAGCCAAGCCGAGTTTCTGAAGTAGGTTAGCATCGTAAACCTGCGTTGCATGCTGGGACTTTGATTCCAGTGTTGTGCTCCAACATCTGTAAACCTTCAACACTGGATTTCTCATTAGTTGAATGGTGAGTGAGTCAGAAACCTTACTGTTTTAACAGCGCTAACAATAACTTCTCACTGGAATAACGAAAACCATCACGTTAGCACCGGATCCACTGAACACATCAGAAATATTTCAGTATAAATACGTCTCAGGGTGGAGTTTAATTGAACTTTAATCTACGACCTACTGTAACAGTAACATCTATCTGTATATGTGACAAGCTCCGCCCCAAATCTCAGGAATAATCATTATATAGTAATTCACGGTGAGGAAATGCAGCCCTCATGTGGTGATGTGTGGAAGTGTCCAAACACAATAATACTGATAAAGCACCTGATGTCTGAAGCGTGTTCTCATCACATCATCACATTCCTCTGGGGTTCTCAGGGAGCGTTACATGCTGCGGTGTCTCGACTACACACACATACACGAATACTTTCTTTATCTAAGCTCTGTGGTTTTTTTTTTTTTTTCTCCCACACATCCAAACACACCCTCAGCTTCTCCAGGGCGTGTCGGGGTGATGGATGAGGCACCTGAAAGTGCTGAGAGAAACGATCACAGCTCCGGCTCGGCTGCATCGGTGTGGGAGGGATGTAGTGGGCTTTTTAAAAAAATTTTTTGGCTAAACACTAAATGATGAGTGTGTTAGTCAGTGTCAGGCCAGTTTGCTTGCTGAGGCTACTGTGTGTGTGTGTGTGTGTGTGTGTGTGTGTGTGTGTGTGTGTGTGTGTGTGTGTGTGTGTAACATAATCACTAAAATCTTTTTTTTTTTTTTAGATTGTTAACACTTTGAATTGATGTTGGAATGCGCATATTTATTTGTTTATTATTTTTATTTTAATGTATTTGTTTGTTTGTTTGTTTGTTTGTTTGAGCTTACTCTTCAGGTCTTCTGTACAAATATCTTTGATGCTCTGATGGATTGCAGTTCCCAGAAACGTCAAAAACTAAAAAAACTAAACTAATCTAAACCGACCTAAACATTATAATTATATATCTGAGAGGCTTCCAGTAATATTTCGCAGTGTTGTGATTGTTTTTGGCTTTTTTTTTTTTTTTTTTTTTTTTTTTAAAGCTGTCCAGACCATCACCTTTGGTTTTTTTAAAATAAAGTTTTGCTTGGTTTTTTTTTTTTTTTTAAATAATAAAACCCTGTATATTGTATCTTCATGTCAATTCCCAACAGGTATTATTTACAACCTGCTTTATAAAGCAAAACGTTTGAGGCTTAACAACATCCGATCTTTATCGGGAGATAAGGCGCTATCGCTGTGTTACAGTAACATCATGTTTAGAAAAAGAGGTCTGTGATTGGTTGTTTGAAATGTCAATCAAATTGATTCTTCTTATAAAAGTAGCTGGTTCTTGGTTCTTGTTTGAGAAGAGAAAATTAGAAATCAGACCTTCTAGCAAGAGCTCTTTATCGCTTGTGGTAATATAGAACTCTCTGTACTAGAGATCTGATTTTAAAAACAATATTTAATGTTTTTTTAAGCAACACGCACATAAACATTTCGGTAAATCATGCTTTAATATTTTGAACATTATACAGCTAACAGCGCAGTGATTGGTTAGTTTATGCCAATGCAGTCCTCATTTCACTTCTGATCGTGGTGTGTGTGTGTGTGTGTGTTCTTTATGTGTGCTTGTGTGTGGCACCCCCTTCAGGCGGGGAGCACGAGCGGGAGCACGAGCGTCAGTGCCACGCCGACTCTCTGGGAGACCTGTACCGGGCGCTCGAACGTGCCAGCGTGTCTCCTTTGGGTGAGCCGCGTCTCTCCACCCGTCTCGAGTACAAGCACTCGTTCGTGCGCCGCTGCAACGACCCGCTACTCAACGACAAAGTGCATCGCCTGCGCATCCTGCAGAGCACGCTCAAGGTACCCGCATGGGTTTCTGTCTGTCTGCGTATCAATGCGTCTTCGTCTGTCTGAGCTGTTGTCCGTCTGTCTGAGCGTCTCCGGGGCTCGGAAGACAGCGGCGCTCATTTAGCGAAGCCATGATTTGGACAAGTTCCTCCTCGGTGCTGCTGTCTTGGAGCCTTGTTTTTTTGTTCTACTGTCTAGTAACATGGCTGCGCTTTGCTGTGGAGCAGAACTAGCTGTCGAGGCTAATGCTAATCTGTGACTCCGGTCCTGCTGTGTGCTTATTCTGTGGCCGACTCCTGTTGCATTGTGGGTGCTGTGAGGAAGGATAAGGTGCAGTGTGGAGGGGCGGTGAAGCCCACAGTGTCAGAGGACTCTGGTCAAAGCTAGCATGGTATGTGTGTGTGTGTGTGTGTGTGTGTGTGTGTGTGTGTGTGTGTCCTTGCTAGTCACTAGTCTCGCCTGTTGAAGTGCGCTAAATCACTTTAACACGTGAGCTAACAGCCGTGACTCGTGCCTCTGACATCCTAACCTGTATTTTAGCCCTGGAGAGAGAGATGGAGAGTGTGTCTGTAACGTCCAACCCTTCGCTGCTCTGTTTCTGCGCTCTGATAGGACAGGGAAGGCGAGATAGCAGTGATTGACAAGCTTCTGGACAAACCCAAGCTTACATCCTCCGACTTCCAGGAGTGGAAGAGAACGTACGTGGAGCTGTTCTCAGCCGAAGACAAGAAGGACCGCCAGCCTAGTCCACTGTCGGAGCCGAGCCCCGCGTCCACTCCCGAGCCCACTCCTCGCACGCCGTCCCTCTCGCACACACACTCCTACATCGAGACTCATGTCTGAGTCATACACACACACACATACACAAACACGCACACACACACACACACACACACACACACACACACACACATTTTCAGGTTCTAACTGGCCCGTCTCAGGACCTTAAAGTGTTACACAACCAGTACTGTAGGTTTATTTAAAGGAAAACTCCAGCTCCCTGTGCTAAGACTCCAAACTCACTTATATAATAGAAGTCTAAGGGCATTTGTTGAAGATGTTTGCATACAAATGAAGCTGTAAATGTGCCGAATCGGTAACTTTAGCGATGGGACTACTTTTTTCAGAGGGAAAAATCTGATCTGTGGTAATCATGTGTCTCTGATGGTGTAAGGATACTTCAGGAAAGCTTAAAGTAACCCGAACTACTTTTTACTCTGTAGCTGTTGCTGTGGATCATTTGGATTAAAAACAGTCTTTTGGGAAAAGATTTTCTATCCTGTTTGTCTCATCCTTACAACTTTATTAAAGAGAAATGTAAACAATAGTCACATATATTTTATGGTTTATTGACAGAATTCAACATCTGCCCTTAGACGTCTATTATATGTATGTTTGGTGTAAATTTATTTATGTAGTTTTTGTAGGGAAAATAGTGGAAACTTCTGGTCTGTTACTCAGATAAACGCACTACAGATACAGTTCATAGAGGTTACATAAAAATAAAAAAAAACAACAACAATGGAGTATTCCTTTAATTGTGTATTCTAATAGACACACATGGTTTGTATTAAAGCGCAAACAAAACCAGCAGCCTCGACTCTAAACACTGGATTTGGAAACACCAGTTATTGGTTTTGATACCGCAACGTTTCCTGAGACGCTAACACAAGTGACAGCTGTCAAACACTGCAATAGGACAGAACCACGCCCAGATCCATGGCATAACAGAACCACAGGATGGATTGCACAAATCTGGACATTAGAACCGGAGCCTGGAACCGTGGGGCAAAAGAAAAGTGGACATCACTTTTTATCATAATTTCAACATTAAATTTTTTTATTATTTTTCTTTTAGCCACTGTTAATAAGTTTATATGCTGAACTTCACATGAGCCAGTTGCTTAACGCTGCATCATCATGCTTTCTGACTGGATCTCAAAGATCTTAAGAGTCCGAAAGTCCAGATCCATCCATACTAAACAGCAGTTAGCTAGTTGTAGAAATAGCTAATAGCTAGATAAATGGACCGAACAAAGTCTGCTCGGTTACCGGTAAACTCGTGGTGCATACTTTTAAATTTGGTATTATGTTAGTATATATTTCTTAATGCAAACTGGAAAGTCTTGCTGTAGTGACCTAAACACTGGTCCTCATTTATCGCTCTTTTAGTAAAGTTGTATGTTAATGTTTTCATGGCCAAACCGAGCTGAAAATTCCTGCCAGATTCACAGTTTCAGGTTTCAGTGATCTATGTATGTTGATAAATGCCAATCAGACATAAATTACCAAGCATGTTCACATCATTTACATTTAGCCACACCCACAAAACTCTATTAA
Source organism: Cranoglanis bouderius (assembly GCA_023630585.1). NCBI lineage: Eukaryota > Metazoa > Chordata > Actinopteri > Siluriformes > Cranoglanididae > Cranoglanis > Cranoglanis bouderius. The sequence continues at coordinate 5,591,151 of CM042539.1, forward strand.
ATGGTAAAACGGCGTGCGCAAAATCTTCCACTAATGCAGCTCAGCCATTGCGGCCCGTCGGCTACCACAGACACACACTAAATCGTCCTCCTTTTATAAGGTGCCATTACTTTGGTCTTGATTTACGGATTTGTTTTGTAATCGCGTTAGTGATTTTCCTTATATGGAAATTAACGAGTTGATTTTATATGAGAATTTACACAAACTCAGGAGCGGGATGTAGAACAGAACTTTTTTTTTTACTGGATTAACTGGATTGTCATCAATATTTTAACATTTTCTTGTGTAAATGCTCTTGTGAACAATTTACAAATAAATTTGTTCACATCCTGCTTGATAAATGAGGCCCACTGTTTGTTAAATAGCTTGCAGCTATCTTGATGATGGTGAACTATTAAGACACGTGCAATATAAATCATGATTATGTTGAAATATTTGGCATCAAAATGTGCACGAACATCCACAGACATTTGTCCTGACTGCAAAAACGTCTTATTTTTGTCATATTAAGTCTCATGTCTTGTCAGTCCCTCTAGGATATCGCGATTTTGCGATTGCAGAAATGAACGCAAAATCAAGGAAACTCCGCGATATTTGCAGGAGATTGCAATTTTTCAGAATTACCACAGATTTTCCGCAGATTTGGGCCGAGACGCGTCATGTGACATCATCACAACGCGCATTCAGCCAAAGTCCTCTTGTCAAACATGAGTCCAGCTAAAAGGTCTCATTTACCAACAAACACCACTGCCAAAGACTGTGCAAAACTATTTTGTTCGATTGTGATTTTGCCGATTTAAGATAAAAAAAAAAAAAAACTTCGCAAATTGAATCAAGCTTTTTGGCCGCAACAATAAAAAAAAAACAAAAAAAAACAACGAAATCCTGTAGAGGCTGACTTGTATACGAATGACACCAGACATCGGAAAATATGTTAAAAAGTTCACTCAGGACGAAAACTAGACATTAACATCGGCAAACAAAAAGAATTTTTCACGTCTTTGTGCTCACTGGATTGTGATCTATGTCACTATTTATATATTTACGCATTTATAAACAATCAGCTAGTTTTAAAAGGACAGCTGAAATAAAAGATTTACCCATTAATACAAGGGACGTAAACATGCCTACTAGAGCAAGATTTTTTCCAGTTTAACTAACGAACCTTTTTTCTTCGAGGTATATTTCGAAGGCTTTGGGGCACACCTCCTGCGTTACGATTGGCTAGCATTTCTTACTCGTAATCGCAGTGCGACAAATGGCCGCTTGTTCAGAGTCAGGATTCCGAATATTTTCATGATTTATTTGCGTAATGGGTTTTGAACACAGACTGGCAGTGATACAAAATCGTGAACATAGTAGATGAGGGATGCAAAACAATACTAGTAAAAATGACATAACATGACGAGTTACATACTAAACACTATACCTGCTGTTGTAAACACGCCTAATACTGTTTCAAGATGAATTTCGAGGATTTACAACAGATATCTCTTTCCACACCAGTATTCAGACAAATCTCGCCTCCTGTGATATATGATTGGCTAGCATTTCTTTCTGTACCACAAATAATATGACAAAGAAGCAGATGGTCAGCGATATAAAATCGTAAAAACACAGAAGCTGAGAGACAAAACAAGGACTAGTGAGAATAATGATTTACATTTTAACAGCTGGTTTTATGTCGGAATTCCCTTTTAAGATCCTCAAGATTTTTGGAGTTTGGTGAAGCTAACGAAAGCACTTTCTGTATTAAAAAGGAGATCTTCTTGCAGATGTAGAACATACACAAAGATACAGTCTATATATATATATATATATATATATATATATATATATATATATATATATATATATATATATATATATACACACACACACACACACACACACACACACACACACGCACACATAATAAAGAGTGCACAGTGAGGAAATCACACCTGTGTGTAGGCTTTGCTGGCCGAAGCCTGTGATTTAGCCGTGCGTGGGTTTTGATGGACGTGTTCATTCTGCCGAGCTGATCGTCTGAGATTCTGGAGGAGAGCTCACTTTCTTACGCCTCCGGCTGAAATGAGAAATTACTCTATAAAAATGTAAAGTAGTTCATAAACACAAGGCACGTTTTCTGCACAGGGACTCGAGCGATACTGATTACTTTAGCTCAATCTTGCATAAAAAAATAAACAATTATGCCAACACCACTCCCTATCACCCTACTGTGACTGTGTATTATAATGAGCTTCATGAATAATTCATAAAGTGTCTGTGGCTTCATCCAATCACAGGGCAAGAAAATGCTACAAGTGAATGTCTTGATGCAAGCAAATATTCAGGAATGTAGGAAGAGTTTTCATCAAGCTGTAAGCGATACGAGCAGTCGCATAAGGCCGCCAAGCCTCCATTTATTTATAATTATTAAATAATTATTTTATTAATTACTTTTAATTAATTAATTTAATAAATGATTTAATCGCTTGATTAATAAAAAAAAAATATGAATCACTTGAGTGAGTAAAAATAAATGCAAAATTATTAATTAATACATTAATTAATAACATTCATCGGTTAATTCATAATAAAAACAAATTAATTAATAATATTAATTAATAAAATATTAATTTTCTTGTACGTCAGCACTCACTGTTATCCTGCTTCATTTGTATATATATATGGACATATATATATATATCTTATATTCTTATACTGCATGGCTCAGATCCATTCTAACAGTTTATACTAGTTGTTTGTTTGTTTGTTTTGTTTTGTTTTCTTATTTTAAATGAGTGCTGAATGAAATCTAATGGACTGGTCTTGAAGCAATCAAAGCACTCAGAGGACTTATTTTGTGTGATTTTTTTTTTTTTTTTTTTTTTTTTTTTTTTTAGACAAAGAATATTTCTGAATGTTCTGATTAGAGTTTAATGTAAGATAAGATGACGTATGTGTATTATAATGTACATTGCAGTTGTGTGAGAGATAAATAACCCTCACGAGAACACGCTGAAGTAGAACAGAGTTTTCTTCTATATTAATGAAACTGATGTACTTGATTTGATCATGTGACTATATAATTAATATATGAGGTATGTCACCATTATCACTATGTAGATTATGTTAGACTCAGCACAATCTTTGCTGCTGGAAATGACTGGAATTACTAGATTGGTTTTCTTTAAACTGCCTGTTTTAAACCTGAAGCTCTATTTATATTTTATTGGACTTGTGCAGTTTTTTTTTCAATTACAGACATTGTTCTGAGTAATAAAAACATAACTAACATAACTTAAATACTGATAACTGAAATACAGACCAATCTAGTAAATCTACAATCATATTTCTGCAAATAATTCTTTGTTCTAATTAGGCATGCCATTTGGGAAATGCCGTTAGTACGTGCTGTGTCTAGCTTACTACCTGGCAGTTTTATTTATTTCATAATTTATTTAGGAAGTCAATCCGTTTCTCAAGTTTTGAGGTCCATGTGGTTAAAGTCAATAAAACTTTGCTCATGAAACTGTGGTCTTCCTATACTCATGCTTTACCTAGCTCTGGGACTCCTTATTGTTGTAAGGAATGAAACCGTGTGTGCGTGGTGCTGTTATAGGAAAATAATCAACAACAGGGTGGTGTGATGAAATGAGTTACTGTTACTACAACAAAGTTGATTATTTTCCTATACCAGCACATCTCAGAGTGTTTTATTCCTCTTATACCACAGCAATTTGAAAACAAATGTTTTATTTAAAAAAAAAAAGAAAAAAAAGACCATTTTTTTTATCCATTTATAGTTGCATTAAAAGATTTGTTAGTTCCTGTTATGACTTATATGGCTTTTTATAGGGGGCGACTGTTTATACAGTAGCTGTGATGATGTAAGTGAAACTAACACGATAATAAATGTCTATAAATGGTTAAAACATATATGTTCTTTAAATTTTAATTTTTAAAAAAAAATTGTAATTGTTCACAAATTGCTGTGGTATACGAATAAATAAAACACTTGGAGATGTGCTGTTATAGGAAAATAATCAACTTCAGGGTGGTAACAGTAACTCACTTATTGTCTTTGTAGAATAACTTGTAGAAAAAATATTAGATGCTTTTGCTGAGGCAAGCCAGCTTTCCAGCCTTCCCAGTCTCAGCTAAAGCATTAGGAAATGAAAGAACTGGTGATCCATCTACCTCCATCCAAGACCCAGATCTAGCAGGGAGTTTATTTTACCCTTCTTGCCTATCTGCCTCTCTCCAAGCTACCGTGAAAATTTTTATGCCTTCTTCATACACACCCTTTCTCTCTCAGGCCACCTGGTGCCAATATGCCGTATCCAAACATACAGACACCCCTAGTGTTTCTCCTTTGTGGTAATTACCACATCCTAGCACTCTTTCTCATGCCATGCGCTTTTAACACCACTCATTAATCATTTCATTTATTTTAAGCTCATGAAGACAAAGCAAAAATGAATTGCACCAAATGACTTGCAAGCTCCAGGGACGATCTCATGCTCCACGCGTTTATTCAGGCACTTTCCTAGTGAACCTCTGAATGGCTTTCATTAAGTTCTGTATGCAGACAAGAATAATTTCGCTCTAAGAAGATGCTTTTTATACGTGACTCAAATAATGACACATGCAAGATATGCAACATATCATTCCTAACATTTTCTAGTGAATTTTAATTACTTAGGTCATCGCAAAGAGTGGAAAGCGTTCTACACCCAGGCAGTTTTTGAGTTTTGACTCTTGTTTTGTATTTGAGAGAACTAAATCTAATTCCCCCCCTCTCATTTTCATCCCACACACACTCGGAGACCTTTAATTAACTTAAAGTGCCTTTAAATACCTTGTTCTCAATATTATTTTAAGCTTCAACCATTTGTTCATGTATCTATACTGTTCCTTTTGTTCTGCCATCTTTTTTTATCTACCTAAGCTCTCTGTCTCTGTCGGTTCTGGCATAAGTCTTCATTTCTTTCTGCCTTATCTGTATCCATTGCCAAATATCCAGTCTGTGTTTAATTCTGTGCATACACCTGCTTCAGAAAGTCCTTATTTTACACAGTGTATGATCTGTGTCCGTTTCTTTCCATGCAATGTTATTTTCTGGAAATATGACAACCCCAGAACTCCCAGGATTCTTGTCTTTTTTGCGCTGTCAGTATGACCTCCCATTGCTGTCATGCCTTGTTTATCCCTTACAATACGGTGCCTCCAGTGCCAAGATTCTTCTGATTCACCATTCTGAAGGTCAAAATCCATTCTGCCTGTACAGATTAGTGAGATTTACCCTCCACAAGTCTACCAAGTATGCACCGACTGAACAATCTTCTGCTTTTCTACTCAGGCTGTGGAAAATCATAGTTCTCTGTGTGTATATGGAAGTTGGGGGATTTTGGGGGGGGTTACTATGTCTCTATAAATTCTTGGAGACTCATCTGAGCGCATTGAGTCCCACATAATGGATGTGGCAGCTTACACACTTTCCTCCAGCTGTCATAGTCAGGGTTGTACTCCAGCACATCACGAATGCACACTTCCTGTCCATCTTGCCACTTTCTACCTCCAAACATCAATACGCATCCATCTGGTGTGACTGTCAAACCATAGCAGAATCGGTCTTGCAAAAGAGGTTTCAGTCGGGTCCACTGATTTTGTTTAGGGTCATAGCACTCGATATCACAAAATGGTTCATACATCCCTAAGAAGGCATAGAGTTTTTCCTTTATGGCTGCCATCTGATGGCCGAATCTGGCTATAGACATAGCAGAGCGTCTTACCCAGACATCATCATCGAAGGTGTTAAGAAACAACACTTCCTTGCTACTCTCAGTCTGGCTGCCATGGATGCCACCAGAAATGTAGATACCTCTGCCGATTGTGGCACAAGCTTGTCCATGGACAGCGTGGGGCAAGGACACACCGCTACGCCAGCACCCTGTATTCATGTTGAATCTCTCCACTGAGGAAAGGCTGGGCTCTCCTCTCTGGCCTCGTCCTCCTATGGCATAGATTACACCCTCCACCACACAGCAGGAGAACTGTGCCCTTTTTTGTAAGAGTGGCTCCATCTCCTCCCACTGTTCAAATCGAGGGTCATAGCGCCATACTTGGTCAGACACCGTCATCACTGCTGTCTTCTCACTCTCCCCATCCACCTCTACAACCTCTCCTCCAAGCACAAAGAGGAAGTTTCCCACCACACAAACTCCTTGATACTGGAGCTTCTTCACCATGTTAATGAGCAGCATGTGGAACTTCCTGCTCTCTTGATTGTAGCTCTGGATTTGGGTTTGCGGTCTGTCTGCTTCAGCACCTCCTCCCACCAGGAGTATCGTGTTGGTTGCAGTTCTCAAACTTGTGTGGACACTCTGGATTAGTGGCTGGAGAGGAACCTGCATGTGGTAATGCAGGGCTTTCTGTACCAAGCTGTGAATGAAAGGAGTGCGTAGGGGTGGGTTGTGGGAACTCAGATGGGTCAGATCTTCTGGAGGCACCAGGCCAAATCGAACACGACTGAGTAAAGAGTTACTTTCCAAGGCAGGTAAAGGGTTGCAAGACAACCAGTCCAGAGTTAGCTGTAGCAGTGCTGTCTCCTTTACGCCTGGTATCTCATCTGATCCCAACACCTCTCGAAAAGAGTCAAGGTTTAACTCTAACAGTCCAGATCTGTCCCCATTGGGACCCAGGAGTCCTGTCATGTGTCTTGCAATAAAATGACTGGTGACAGCAAGTGCATCCGAGAGGCTGTAACGGACGGCCACATTGGCAAAAAAGCAACAGTTATCTAGAGTGAGGTTGTTTGAGATGTACTCAGTGCAGAGATCCAAAGCATGGGTAACCTGAAGGTAGCAGGAAGCTTCCAGTGTGTCCTCCAATGTAGAGGAAGATAGTGAGATCCATGAGGTATAGATGAAGTCCAGGACCAGCTCCAGGCCAGTTGAGGACACGGCTGGTAGATTGACTGTCCGAGCCCTGGACTCCAAAGTGTGGTCCTGGAATAGTGACCAAAAGTAGTCACTGGAGCAAGCTAGCAAGGTGCGGTGAGCTGGGAACTCCTTGCCTTCAGCTTCCAGAATGATGTCGCACATTCGACCATCTTGCCGCAAGCTCTGGTAACGAGAGAGCAGCCCTTCACCATGAGACTTGCTGAGCATGAGAAAGTAACTCATTACTAATGGAGAAGATTAAGAAGATTAAGAGAAATCAAAACAAAGGGAAGACAGAAAGGGAAATAAGGGAAGTGAAAGGCAGTTTGTAGTCCCCTTGACTGGTGCAAATTGAGTGAAGCGAGTGTTGCTCTTCATAAGGGCAGCTACTGCGATGGTGTAGCCCATTGCTGCTGCAGATAAACATGCCAATTAGACAGATCTCTTTTTCAGCCAGCGGACGGCCCACAAACACTTCAGTCTGGCAGGGACAGGCAACCATCCTGTGATCCTCCCCCCTGTTTTCCTGGGAGAGGAATGTTGGTAGTCGAAGTACAAACAGAAGGAGGGGTAACAGCAAGGCATTTAGGGTCACATGGGAAAAGAACAGAAGCATTCAACTTTACTCACTCATTGCAGTGCCCTTTTCCTGCAGCCGTTCTGGGAGTATCAAGGATGAGGGAAGTTGTTTGCTGTGAATTCCCCATGTGAATTTTTCTCTACGTAAATAAAAGTCAGCACCATATTTCTGTCTGTTGCCCAAACCCCATTCCGCATCATCTCAGTGACAAGAATAGAAACACGTGGTGGGTCAGAGACAGACGAGGACTCAGCTAGAGAGATAGGCATGACAGAAGGAGAGAGATACAAAGAGTGAGAGTAGAGTGATAGAGATAATAAGACAAACAAAGAACAAGAAGAGAGGTAAACAAGACATCGACTTGCCTAAACTAAAAGACGTGTGTCATTAATTGATGGCCATGTTTGCTGTTGAGCTGGTATGCCATTCTGATGTTATGTGTGTGTAGTTCTATTCCAGCGCCTTTACCCTGACCTTATGATTTTATTCTGTCATCGTCCGCAAATAGTCCCTGGCACAGACAGACTAGGGGTGCAACATGATGGGGGCATCAGAAAATCGAATAAGAGGGTTACATTCTCACTCTGTTCTTAACACACCCATCTATGTGGACCATAATCCTCTCGAATCCTCAAAGCATTCATAATATAACACATGTCTGCTAATTGGTAACACAAGTACTGCAAACATTATAGAACAAAGAGATGCAAAAGGAAGCATCCAAAGAGTACGTGTATGCATTTATGTTTGCATCACAGAAGTGGTCAGAAAATTGATGAATTATTCTTTGTGCTAGCAAAGAATGTATGATTGTTTAGGGAATCAGCAAGCTTTTTTAAGAATGTATCCACTTTTCCATCAGGATGGGAGCTAAACCATTATGTAATCATTTATGAAAGTTTCTAAAATGCATTTTAATGTCCATAAAACTTATGTTCTTAAGTTGTAGCAGCTATAAACTCTCACTCCTTATTGACGTTATAGAGAAAATGCAAAGCATAAACTCCTCTGTCCTGAAAATGTCGGAGAACTTAAAGTTACAGCTTTACCTCTGACTGTTAAAAAGTGCTGAAACTGGAGACTCCTTCCATAAATGTTACCTAAACATCTCCTTACAGAAAACTTGACAATGATTACAGATGGTTTTTAATATGGAGTGGTCCCTGTGAATGAGCTGTTACTATAGAAACAATAAAGTCTTAGAATGAGATAAAGATAAACCTGTGATTTGCAATTGCACTACTGTCAGAGCTGCTGTTATAGAAAATTAATCAACACCTTCTGACCAATCACAATCCAGAATTGAGAAATATTATCCACAAAAAGATCAATGTTCAGAACCATTAAGAATACAGGAAATCAGTTATGTGGCATGATATTTTATTTTTGACCCAAGATTTTATTACACTTCACACATGATGTCAGTATTTTCTCTTAGCCCTTCTAACTCTGGTCAGAATCTTCAATAAGGACACTTTCACTGATGTGCTGCTGTTCAACAGGAGAAATAAAGAAAGAAAATGTTCTTCACAAATATCACATTTAAGAGCTAATAAAACAGTGACAAAGTGTTGGAAATTCAGTTCTGTTTGCTCTGAGACAACATGTGATTGCTTCACCCTCCTACACTGTGACACTGAGAAATTGTGTTTTTATTGCATGTCAGCCTACACGCTCTCAAAACTAAGCCAGAGAACAATGGCAAGGAAAGGCAGAAAAATATAGTGGTTCAAAAGAAAAGGCCATGAAGTATGAAAACATGTTTTTCAATGTCTCACATTTGTTCAGCATAAATGAAGTGAGACGACATTTGCCACTATTAACACGAACAACACAGACTAATCATCATGCTACATTATGATTCAGGCTCTATAAAAGGAATTTAAATATGTGACTTCACACATGGCAGCAAAGGAGCTTGCAGATCTGTTATGAAATCAGACCACTGCTAAAACACACACTTTAGATTTTAAACAGAAGATATAAAAGAGAACAGCTTGCCATGATTCTGGGTAAAATGTGCAGTTTATGGTTTTCATCAGATTCGAGTTGTGTGCTTTAATACCTACATAGCAAAATTATCTGGTCAAGAAGCGTCATCAAGTCAGGGGGTATGGTGTCTGCATGGTGCCACATCTCTGATGGTAAACAGCATGTGGGCTGATTGGGGATGCATCCAAAATGCTGGCCCTGGTATGGCCTTGTCGCTTTTGCCTCATGTGGTAGTCAATTCGGAGTCATCATGAGCCATCATTCTTTGTTGTATCTGGGTCAAGATGCAAGATGCTGCAATTCAGTACCATAAATGAGTAATAGCGATGACTGCTGGCAGGGATTTGGTACTATTATGACTGATAAGCTGCTGTAATCTAGGTGGTCAACATTCTTTGAGGTTTTGGTACCAGATCTAAAATGGGTGGTAAAACAGCTTGGACCATTCTTGTGCTTTAACCTTCACAATATATAAAAGGTCCAAAATGTTTGAAATTTGGTTGACTCTGGCATGTACTTCCTGCTTTTTCCTTCACTGGCAAGCTATTCTGGGTCTTCTTGGGCCATCATTCTTAGTGGTATCTGGGTCAAGAGGGACCTACATTAATGGCTGTTTGCTGGGATTTGGTACTGTTAGGCAGTGCTAATCTAAGATGGAGAACCAGTCTGGACCATTCTTGGACCTTATTGTTTGCAGTATCTGGGCCAAGAGGTCTACATGGTCATCATTCTTTGCGAGTTCTGAGCCAAACAATGGCTAACATTTGGTAGCAGATATCAAATAGGTTTAGGTTTGTGTAAGGTCCAATAATAGGGATGAATGTTACCTGAGATTTGCTACTATAATGGCTGTTATGCAGCTCTCAGATGGAGAACCAGTCTGGACCATCATTATTTGCAATATCTGGCCTTAGAGATGGATGAGATTCAGTACTAAATTGTTAATTGGTTCTAGCTTATGTATGCACCAACACTAGCAATAACTGCAGGCTGAGATTTGGTACTAATATGGCCATTATAGCACTCTAATCTGGAAGAGAAGTCTGGATCATTCTTGGGCCATACTCTTCCCAGTATCATGGCTGAGAGATGGCTGAGATTTGATACCAAAGTTGCAAATGGATAAAGAACGAATATTAGGGATGACTAATGACTAAGCTTTGGTACTGTTATGATTGTTATGCAGCTGTAACTTGGAGAACCAGTCTCAGACATTCTTGCACCGTATTCTTTGCAGTATCTTGGGCGAGAGACGGCGGAGATTTGAAACCAAAGTCTACATGTTATTAGAGATGACTGCTGGGACGGATTTGGGACCATCACAGATGCTGTAGTCTGCCAAAATAGCCTGAGCTGTTCTTGGACCATAATTGTGTGCAGTATCTAGCATTAGAGAAGGCTGAGATTCAGTACCAGATCTGAAATGGGTTCTAGACCATGAATTTGCAGACAATTGGGATAACTGCAGTCTGGGATTTTTATATGGCTCCAATCCGTTCTTGAACCAGAAAAAAACTTTGCTATGTGGGTTGCAGGGATGGAAATGTTCGACGAGTTATTGCAGTTCATTGGAGGATGGGCGTCTTGGTTTCAGAAGTGGGAAATTTGGGAGTTGATGGAGATTGTCGTAGAGAATCAGTAATGGAATAGTTAGAGCTGGTAGAGCTGTCTGTCTCCTTCTGTAACACGAGCTAGGCAGGGTCACCTGTTTAAAAAAAAAGGCAATGTTTAATTAAATATAACATTATGACTGTATACTCTACCTGTGGTTCTTATACACACACACACACACACACACACACACACACACACACACACACACACACACACACACACACACACACACACACACACACAGGTCTAGCTTCCAGATGGATGGAAAGGGTCACAGGCTGTGTTTGTGTGTGTGTGTGTGTGTGTGTGTGTGTGTGTGTGTGTGTGTGTGTGTGTGTGTGTGTTGGACAGCACAATCATGCTGGGGCAGTCACACCACAGACGGACTCTCACTGCCCCACCAAGCTCGCCTCTGTTACTGATATTAATAGACCCTGATTCACACACACCCTTTAATACACAAACACACACACACTGGCATCCTCGTATGCAAACTCACACGTGCTAAAAAAGTTTTAAAACTACTGACACCCTGTGGCTAAAGGTGAACACAGCAGCGTGCTTTGGTAGCATGACGCACTTATGAAATGGGTTGTCCTTTTTTCTGACCTTGCTGTCTGTGTGTGTGTGTGTGTGTGTGTGTGTGTGCGTGTGTAATCACATTTTTCTCCAGTGACACTTGACAATTGCGACAGGGATCAAAAGTTCAGACAAAAATAGATCAGACCTAATTTAGAGCTGAATATATTGAAGTTACTAAAGATGGTCTTTTACTGTAAGATAACTCCTCTTAGGCTACGCACTTTCTGCTTCCTTTATGTTTTTGGTATATTTCTGGGTTCAGTATTTTGATGGTCTTGCAAAATAATACAAGTCAAAAGGACTTGAGTAAATGGCTAATGTCAAGTTATGCGATTTAAAGCTTAAAAAAATGAACAGGAATATGGCAGATGTTGACGCTAAAGGTGCTTGGGAACCAAACAGCATTTTTTAAATCACTTTCTAATTTGTGTTAGACACACGTTGTAATTTGTTTCAGTCAAAAGTTTAGGCTTAGCCTTTTTAGTCTCTTTTGGCTGAAAACTGAAAGCCATTTTTGGCTAAACGTTTTGGTGCATGTCTAATAAATGTATTTAACTGATGTTAGCTATATATGTGTCTAATGTTAGCTAAGTCAAACACGCATCCATCCGTTTTCCACGCCGCTTATCCTGAACACGGTCACGGGGGAATCTGGAACCTATCCCAGGGGACACGGGGCACAAGGCGGGGGACGGGGTGCCAACCCATCACAGGTCACAATCGCACACACATTCATTCACACACTACGGACAATTTGGAAATGCAAATCAGCCTACAGCGCATATCTTTGGACTGGGGGAGGAAACCAGAGTACCCAGAGGAAACATGGAGAGAACATGCTAGTTCTGCGCACACAGAGCAGAGGTGGGATTCGAACCCCCAACACCGGAGGTGTGAGGCAAAAATGCTAATCACATTTGTTTTTATTTAATGAACTCAAAACATTTTACTGTGACAGAAATCAAGGACGTCGTGTCAGCGCATCTTGGGGGCGGGGCTTCCAGTGGTGTCAGTTAATGTTGGAGAATTACAATAGAGTCACAGTACATCCAAAACTGTCAATCATTCCAGATTTATGAATATCAATTGGCTCATCTGCCATTTTTATCGGGGGCAAAAAGGAAGACTCGTTTGGCATATTTTTCAGTGATCACTAGTGTTAGCATATTCTGATGTTAAAATACGCGCTGTGTATGGCCAGTTTAGGTTCTCTACAAAAATGACCAGTGGAGTTGTGCGTCTCTGATGGCGTATGGATACCACAAAAGTTTGTGGAATGTGTGAAGGAACCAGAACTATTTTTTACTCCAGTGCTGGGAAGTCTGTAAAAACAGCTTTTGGAAGTTTTTCTGTCACGTCTGTGTCATCCACAAACCTTCACTGTTTTTGTGCAATGGTTAAAGGGTTCCAGTGTAAGTGAATCTGCTGTACACAGGTTTTCAGTTTACAGACATTAGAAGAGCTCTACCTGAGTGTGTTTAATCTTTAGTGACCCATCTGAGCTCGCTTTTGACATTCTTGATCTCGGAAAGGTTAACCGCCGGCCCGGGAAGTTTCACAGCACCAGGAAGGTGCTTCTTTTCTTCCGGAGTGACGGCTGGTACCTGAAAACAACAACGTCGATCAGCATCATAGCTCTATGTCACTCTGTGTTAGGTCTGTATATATATCTTATATACTGTATTTAATGTGTTTCTAACCTCCGCCGTGTCCTGTGTCTCATCTTTCCTCTTCCCAGGAAGTCCGGCTCCCGGACGCAAAGCTCCCATCGGAATATTGAGGTTGGCCTTTAAGACAGATAAGGAGAGGAGAAAATGAGAGCAACATCACAAACCCAGCACTGATCTCACAGAGAGCTTCACAGAGAGCTGACATTTGGTTTGTGGACACTCATATTTCAGTCTCGTGTATTTTTCCGTGAATGCCGTCCGCTCCAGGTGAGAAAATATTTCTTCCTGCTGATGTTCAGTATGCACCATAAAGAGCAAAGTGTTTCTAGGAAAATGAGCAGTTGGCTGCACTGATAAGACCACAGGAGTCGGGCGTATCTCTCCATCACAGCAGAGTCCTAAAACAGACTTTCTGTTTTATTCTTCCTTGTATTACGTGGTGAAACAGGAAGCTATTCATTAGTGGATCATCTTCATTTCTAGATCTTTTAACCAAAGTTATGTGCATTTCTTATTAATATATATATATATATATATATATATAGACAGATAGATATATCACATCATGTTGTGATGTTTATCAGGTTTTATTTTTTGTTTTCTGTTCTACAGCTGAATTTTTGTCCGAAACCATGCCCTATTCGATAGATGGTACACAAAACACCCATAATGATTCCCTGTCACTGAGGAATACAGTGAGCTAAGAAGGCCACGCCCCTTCTGAATTGTTTTGTGAAGTCATTTTCACAGCCACGCATACAGTATATAGTCTTAATTCATTTATTGTCCTTAGATTTGATACTAAGGAATAAAACAGTCAAAGATCAACTGAGTTACTGTTACTATCCAGAAGTATATTATTTTTTTCTGAAGCATCCTTCAGTGTTTTATTCCTCAAATACCACAGCAATTTGCTAACAATTATTATTTTTTTATTAAAGAACTAAAGAACATCATACTTATTATGCATTTATAGTTATTTTTATTGTTGTGGAAAGTCCGCGAAACAAATTAGTTCCTATTGTCACTTACGCTATAGCAGCTATAAACAGTCGTTCCCTGACCACCCTCACTTACGCAGCTTGTCGTGTTACCGAGAAACTGCAAAGAAGTGTAAACTCCCCTGTCCTGAAGATGGCGGAAAACTTAAAGTTACAGCTCCACCTCTGATTGTTACAAAGCGCTGACACTGGAGACTCCTTCCATAAATGTTAAATAAACATCTCCTTGCAGAAAATTTCACCATAACAACAAACACACATGTTTTATAATCCGTTTATGTGGAGCGTCCACCGTACACGTCCCTGTGAACGAGCTGTTACTATAGAAACCATAACGTATTAGAACGAGCACGTTATCAGCTTGTGGTAACAGTTCCAGTTAAATTCCGCTGCATTGCGTTTCTTCCTTAATATATTTTTAGTGGCACTGGAGAAATATGAAAATATAAAAGGTGAGAGGTCACAGGAATCAGAGATCGTGCACTCGGGCTCTCTGCATGCGCGGCTGCTCTTCACGTCTATAATTATAATTATGTGTAAATGTCGGGCTTTTTATAGAATGGAGAGTTTTTATGGAAAGAGAAAAACGTGTCTATTTTTGGCTGCAGTGTTTGTATGTGAGCTGTTCTCTCTGTAATTCTGCTCTACAGTCATGATGTTATTATATACTTCTCTCTCTCTCTCTCTCTCTCTCTCTCTCTCTCTCTCTCTCTCTCTCTTTCTCTGATGCTCCTCAGCCTGCAGCTCTTGGGCTTTGATACAAAACTTTTTTTTCCCCTCAAATGTAAATGGGAAAATGGGAGGGAACAAATTTGAGCCAGTAGTGAGCAGAACTTTACCTAAAGTCTGCACGTGTCTATTTTTATATGCAGAGTGTTTACAGAAAATGTATTTCCAGAGACTGGAAGCAAAAGCATGGGCGATGTATTTCTGTAAGTATTTCTGTACATCATCAAGCTTGATGTGACTCAAAAAAAAACCAACAAAAAAAAAAAGAAAGAAAGAAAAAGAAAACGCTGCTGTAATGCCATGTGCATTTGAAATATGTTTTTGCAATTAACAAAATGTAATGTTCAATATCAGGACTTGCTTTTGATTAAATTATTAAAAAACACATATTGGTGCATTTTATTTTTTCAAAATAATCATTCATGAAAGGGAAGGTGTAGCATTTGCAATATTGATTTGTAAAACAGTGTATAAATCCATGAGGGTCCACACACACACACACACACACACACACACACACACACACACACACACACACACTTACCTGCAAAGCTTTTACGTTTGTCGACGGCTGTTTAGACATTTTGCTCAGAGGCCTCCGCTTTGATCCTGCTGCAAAGCGAACAGAAAGACAACAAAGGCATTGAGGAGTCGGACTCAAACTCTTCACCTGGCCTCTCTCTCTGTGTGTGTGTGTGTGTGTGTATGTGTGTGTGTGTGTGTGTGTGAATATGCGTCTGGATGTGGCTGTGTGAGTGTGTGTGTACGTGATCAACGGTCAAAAGTCGGGTCATTGTCAGCTTTCGGGTGCTACGGATAGTCTTTCGGTTGCTAAGCGACTCCCACTGTGAGTCCTGGTCCACCTGAATCATTCATGCCATGGGCTTCAGGTTAAGAGTCACACACACACACACACACACACACACACACACACACACACACACACACACACACATACATGTGTAGCTCATTATTTTAATTCTCGTGCAGCTACAAAGCAACTCCACTCCAATGCGATGAGTCTTCACTGATATTTTGCTGGACATGAAAATAAATAAATATAAATAAAAATAAATAAAATGGTGATCTAAAAAATGCAGACTTTTCTCTTTGACTAGGGTGTGCGATTCGGTGACACATTTGTAAACCAAAGCAGTGTTATTCTAGTGCGGAAAGAATAAAAGAAGTAGAAGCACAAAGACTAGTCTTGGCATGGACACATTTGTCCTAATAATGCATACTTTTATATTATAATAAAGCTATACACTCACCATCCACTTTATTAGGAACACCTGTACAATTCATACAATTATCCAATCAGCCAATCATGTTGCAGCAGTGTAATACATTTTAATGTAATGTATAAAATGATGCAGGTCACGAGCTTCAGATTCACGTCAAACATCAGAATGGGGGTAAACGTGATCTCGGTGATCTCAGTGATCTGATTCTGATTTCAGAAACCGCTGATCTCCTGCTGCGATTTTCACACAAAACCTAGAGTCTCTAGAGTTTACAAGGAATGGTGCAGAAAACAAAAAACATCCAGTGAGAAACAGCTCCTTGATGAGAGATATCAGAGGACAGACTGGTTCGAGCGGACAGGAAGGCTACGGTAACTCAAAATCACCACTCTTTACAACCGTGTCTTTATCGATATTATATTAAATAAATATTTATTTATATCCTCCTCACAGAAGCGGTGAACATGTGACTGCTGGGATAACACGGCGACTTAGACACTAATTCTTTTAATTTAGAATTATGCAAGATCTACGGCGTTAGAAGCCGCAGAACCTACCCTAATAAAGCAGACTTTCATAGAAGGACAAGATTAAAATCGTGTCATTTCCATAATCTACATGAAGTTCAGGCGGAACTGTGCTCATTTCACTGCAACTTTTATTTTCCTCCACGCATGTAAATGAGGCTTTGAAAACGTCGACAGTGTGTTTGCTCAGAAGATCAGAAGGTGCACAGTGGAGAACGTTCAGTGCCCTGGGGCAGGCGTCTGGGGCGGAGCATGTCACAGGCCACGTGTCACCTCTCACCTGGGTGACCTGAGGGTTGCCATAGGAGAAGCGCATCCCATTTTCATGACTCAGCTCGTTTGGTCTGTCAGGGTTTTTTTTTTGTGTTCTGTTTTTACTCAGAGAGTCTGACTGAGCTCGCAGGAGGAGAGACGAGCACCAGAGCACTAACAGCCTTAGCAACTGCCACCAGCGTGTTGTTTATATCAACACTGGAACTTTGGGACTGAACACGGTGAAGTATCAGGCCTCGAGCACAGCTATATTTATCTTTTAAAGACAGAGAGAAAGCGAGAGAGAGACAGAGACAGACGCAGCTGTCTAACACTCACTATACTGTCTATACTCACACACTCCCAAAATAAAAAGAGAAAGAATGAAAGAAACAAAAATCCTACAGTTGAGTGCAAAAGTTTGTACCCCCACATCCCATTCTATGATTTCTGGGTAAATTTATCTACAAAAAGAATCATTGGATGCTCCTTAAAACTAGTTAGCAAAGCAACATCAATGCAAATAAGACAAGTAAGATAATAAAAAAGAACCAAAATTAAAACAAAGATGCTCCAAAAGCTGATTAGAGGATATACAATAGTTCCTAGAAGAAAGAACATTTAAAATGGTTTCTCTCAAGTTCTCAAGGACGACATGGTCTTTAAAACACTGTAGTAATACTACTACTACTACTACTACTAATAATAATAATAATAAGAAGAAGAAGAAGAATAAAAACTTTTATTTCATTAATGATAAAAAAACATACCAGCATTTTATTTAGTTAATTGACAAGAATTATATTCTGTTGTGAAATTAAGATCTCTTTGAAAATCCTATACATAATTTACTTAATTTTACAAAACTGTTCCGATGTGGTATGTTCTACTGTAATGGCAACACGTGTACTGTAGAGTTACACAGAACTATTGATTGATTTGGTGATTGATACCTGGAGATTAGTCTGTTAAACTGATTAAATAAAACATTTCTATAAGTGACTCTGAAACTGTTCCGTATTAAAACCTTCTGATGAATGTACGATTATTCCAGATATTTCCTGTAACTTGATCTCTTAAGCCTCATTAGTCTGCTGTCCACATTAATCCAATCTAACGTCATGTCAGTCTCAGTCTCAGCACCTTTTATTTTCCAACAATAGTGCCGTGTACATCAGGAAGCCTCCCCTACAAACACACACTGTTTATTATGCAAAGCAACGCCGAGCTCCGACTGCCAGCCTGAGTTACGATACATCTTTATTTACATCCAGAACTCAAACTGAGTTATAACCTGAATTTAAATCAGCCTGCTTTTCCTAAAGGCCCAAGACCTACAAGCTCGATCGTATATCACAACCTGGTAACGGTAAGGTTTTATCTGGGATTTAAACATTTTAAACATTTCAACTTGATTTACAGTTTATATACATGCTTTTAATCAAACAATTATAAAACATACTTCTATAATACTGTATATTTTTATACATACAGTACTTTTTTATTTATTGCATGCATAATTAGTTACTTATTATTTAAAGTAAGTATACGTTTTTTTTGCTTACAAGTGTGTATAAAACAGAGAATATAATTGAAGCATGTTTAAAAATGTTAATGTTAAAGTTGAAAAGTTTATACTGTTAAGCATAAATCAATACATTAATACGCAATAAATAAGAACTATAAGAACATTTTGTAAAAAATCTGAATTGTGATGTTTAAATGATAAACTCCTCTTGGACGCTGATTTGATTATTTTATTGATTAGATATAGATTTTGAATCAAGTAGATTTTTAAAAATGAGAGCTAAAGTCACACCTTTTTTCATTCAAAACACATTTTCTTCATACGTCTGTGTAAAACGTATTCGAGGGCGGAGCTACGTTTGATCTCAGGTTGTGATGTCACAAAAATTCTTTACACATGATAATTATCAAAAGATGATGACGAGTTACACAGGAAAAAGTTAGTAGCACATCCTGTGTGCTAAGCTAGACATCTAACTAGCTTGCTAACTTAGATAATACTGGTCATGAACAGATATATTTAAATATATAAATATTTAAAATGCTTGTTTTGTTTTTATTATTTATTTTATTTCACAGAGGTAAACTCTGGTGTTCCTTACGTAATCTGCTTAGAGTTTTGTATTTTCATTTTAATAAAGAATATAAAAAGATTATTAATATATTATTTTGCCTAGCGTTAGCTAATCTCGAAGATTAGCAAGAGCCAAATTTGCAGTTATGTATAAATATTATATCAAGAAAGTGATACTACAACAGGAAAAGAAATCTGACCTGTCAGAATTTCAACAAACACACACACACACACACACACACACACACACACACACACACACACACACACACACACACACACACATAAATCACATAAAAACATGTACACAAGCCACACACTTCCAGTCTCTTACCTCTTACAGCTGGAACGTGTAAAGTTTTCCGTTATGGGATGGCCGGATCAGGTCAGGATTAGTTTTTGTTTTTGTTTTTTTCTCTGTCTCTGTCCTTCCCAGGTGGGTCCGTGTGGTTCTGCGGTGCTGTTCGATGGAACTCGTCCTCTCTCTGCCCCCTCGGTCTCCGTCTGTCTTTAGGCTACAGAGTGGTAAAGGGATTCCTCTCATATCTGGGATTTGTTCTCACTATAAATAGCAGCATGATACACAGAGGGGACCTGCTTTCTATCCACATTGACCAAACTCATCAAACACTCGCCCTATATACAGCTAACTGAGTAACATATACTTATATATTTATATACATACGTATATATATAGATTACACAATGGGCCTGTTAACTCCGTTAAACATAAAAACCTTAATTAATCCAGATAGTATACAAATACGCTTGCTCATTCAGTTTTATTCTAATTTTTGGCATCTTTTAAGGCACCAAAAAAAAAAAAAAAAAAAAAACACACATAAAACTGTAAAACAGCCTTTGAGAATTAAACTCGAGCTTGAGTGGATCCAGCTCAAATTATCTGGCTAAATTTAACCAAGTATAACCTAAAAAGGAAAATAGATCACTCTCTAACATCATCTCTCTGAATGAGACAAGAATTTCAGCTCATTATGACTGATAAATGCACAGTATAGACAGAAGAAGACTAAGCAGCAACCCTGTTCCATAAGTAATGGCACCCCTGAGGTTTACCTGTAGTGATGTCTGTGTCTCTGTAAGATCCGCTGTTTCTTTCTCTTTCCTGTATCAGTATTAAAACTCGCTTCTTATTAAGATCATGACCCATTTTAAGCTCCGGTAAAGCAGAGCCATGGGGAAACATCTGATTGGCGCAGGGTTTGACATGACAAGCCGTTCCCAGTGGTACCGGTACCGGCGGTATCTGCAGTGATTTCAGAACTGTGCTGGTTTTTAGCCACTACTGTGCACATAAATAATATATAATGTGTCTTGAACTTAATATTAATATTACAAGTCATGAATTTCTTTCATAATAAGGTGTCAGTTTTAAAAGGGGGTGGAGTTAGAATGAATATGTTACATGGAGGTGTGGTGAGGCATGCATGCTGCTGCAATATCCAATCAAATCAGTTCCTTTAAAAACAATTACATACAAGATCTTGTTTGTTCCCAACAAAATTAGCAAATAAGGGAAGTTGTTATGCAGCTAAGATACATTTGCACTTCTTCATCTGTTGGTGTTAAAGTGCTACCTGTCCAAGTTTCACACACTCTGCAGTCTCTATTCACCTTAGACTTCTAAATGGTCTTTAGACCATTTCATCTAAAACTATGGAGCTCCTATAACAGCAAATACTATGGTGATTTTCCAACGATTTCTTTTCTTTATTTATTAAAGAGCAACACATTATACTTTTATCCATTTATAGTTACATTTAATGCTATGGCACATCCGCAAAACGTTACAGCAGCAATAAACAGTCTTTGCCTCACCAGCCTCTCTTTTTTCTCTCACTTGAAGTTAATAAGACAAAAAGAAAGAAACACAGCTTGTCATGTTACTGAAAAACCGCAAAGAAACGTAAACTATATTGTTTCTATAGAAACAATAACTTGTTAGAATGAGCGTATTAATATAAAGCTGTGATTTGCAGCGGCATGAAAGAGTAACTATTCTCCATTAGCGTAATCTCAGGGGTGTCATACACCAGTCCTGGAGGATTATTCTCATTCTACGTCATTTAACACCACACACACCAACTGATCTGACTCATCACTAATCACTATTCCCTCTATCAGTCGAATTAGGTCTATTCATCGTCTCTTCACCCCGTGACCTTTCATTTCATCCCTTCTTGAGCTTTCTTACCTAACGTGCGACGAAGGACTGCTACTCGGCTGCGTTCCTCTCTTGCAGTGAGCTACACGGCTTCTGAGCTCTCAGGGCTCAACGTCCCATGGAGACAGGAGCGCTATGCAAATCCACACCTGAGCTCTCTGCCTTTACCTGGCAGTACCTAACTTCCTCCTCACCTGAGCACTCACAGCACTCACAATGTTACACCTACGTCCACTTTCCATCCAATCAGCAGGTCCTGTAGGCATGCCGTCTCCAAGGATTACAAGCATCGTCATCAGTAAAATCCTTGGTTTGGTTTATGCAAACAACCGATAAAGTAATCCCAAATTTGTGGCCTTACATGACCTCATATACACTGTCTATATTTTTCTATATCCTTTTTTTTGTCAGGTGACATGTTTCTGTGTCCTTCTTGGATATTTAATTCAGCACTTGGATCACTTTTATGAATGTAAATATTGTATCACAAACAAAGTGCGAAGCTGCCGTGATGTAAGTTTTAATTGAATTAAAATAGCTAAAGTTTATCGATTTCAGTCGCCTCGTGTCTTCTTTTTTTCTTCTTTCATTTTAACACACCCTCCCACTACCAACGACCTAATAGGTCTTACCACAGGAATGCATTAACTTGATGTTTCATCCCCCATCAATCAGTACTCCACATGGTATAATCCTACTGTTTATCCTCAGCAGACAGCAGAGCTCAGTCTCCCAGTCATGTTAGATGGTTTTTATGTCCTAGCTCTTCTTGCCTTCATTTACTTAGAAATCGCACCACAAACACAACATTCCAGAGAATTTTCACATATGCAAAGAATGGGGTAAGCACAACTAAACAACAGGTTACAGAAGATGGAAATTCTTAGCCTTAAACACTAGAGATCGAAAGTGTTCCAATGTTATTATAGTCTACATGTTAGATAATCTGTGTTAGGAATCTAGTAATTTTTATTTCATTTTAGTACATTATTATTTTTATTGTCATTCCATCCATATGCTTAAATGCAATTAACAGAACATAATTTCTCCAGGACTGTGGCAGCAGTTGATAAAAAGGACAATATGGTACAGTACAGTAAATTACACAGAACATCACGGTACAATAAATTCACTTATCAGGGGACTCTGCAGTTTCAGGGAATTGAGCTAGATGGCATCATGGTAGAAGGACATAAAGGTCACATGACAACATTCCAGGAGCAGGGTGTTGAGGCAGCAAAATATTTGGAGGCAGCAGGTGGTTCGGGGGATGGTAGAGCTTTCTGGAGCGGGAAGATGTTGGGGGAAGCAGGATGTGAGGAGGAAAAGTAGAATGTTAAGTGGGAATATAGTGTTAAGGGTTGGCTGGGTGTTGAGGACATCAACGTGTTCGGTGGCAGCAGTGGGTTGGATTCATCAGGATGATGAGGGAATTGCACGGTTTTGGGGCAGCAGGGTGTTTGTGGCAGCAAAGTGTTCAGGGGCAGCAGAATATTGGGTGGTAGTAGGGTGATGGAAAGAAGCAGAAAGTTGGGATACAGAAAGGCAGCAAGGTGTTGGGTGGCATCAGGGTGTTGGGGGCAGCAGCAGTGGGGGAGGCAGCAGGGTGTTGGGGGCAGTAGGATATATAGATGCAGCAGAGTTTGGGGAGGCAGGAGGGTGGTGGCACATTGGAGTGTTCAGGGGCAGCAGGATGTTTTGGTGGCAGCAGGGTGATGTGGCAGCAGAGTGTTTGGTGGCAGCAGAATTTTGAGACACTGCACAGTTTTGGAGCAGCAGGGTTTTGGGGAACATCACTGAGTTGGTGCTAAACACTGCTCTCCTGACGTCGAATTCATTACAGTTAAAGTCTGACCTTTTTTCCTCCCCCGCAAATTCAGTTCAGTCATTCTAACAGTGACTTATTGTTGTTGTGGTTTCAATGCAGATTTTCCGGTATGCAGCAGACACAAACATTAATGAAAACAAACTCTGTCACCGATTACATCAGTATGTGCACCAAAAACATTTCATAAATCTAAATCTAAATCTAAAATCTAAAATCCTTCCCGAACCAGAAACCCTGGGTTAATGCTGATGTCAGGGCCAAATGTGGCTTGAACTTCAAAACCACATCTGTTCTTCCCTTCCAGCCACCATGGACCCTCTCCAGTTTGCATACCACGAAAACAGATCAAGGGATCATGCCATTGCTCTGGATAAGCACAGTGCTCTCACACATCTGGATAAGAAAAACACCTATGTGAGAATGCTGTTCATTGACTACAACTCTGCCTTCAACACCATCATTCCAGCCAAACTCATCACGAAGCTCAAGGACTTAGGATTGACCACTCATCTGTGCAAATGGATTTTGGACTTTCTGACGAGCAGACCCCAAGTGGTGAAAGTCGGTGACCTAATCTCCTCCACACTATCTCTGAACACAGGAGCTCCACAGGGATGCGTTCTCAGCCCCCTACCTGTACTCTCTGTTCACGCACGACTATGTCACTAAGCACAACTCCAACATAATTTTCAAGTTTGCTGACGACACCACCATCCTGGGCCTCATCATGGACGGAGATGAGACAGCCAACAGAGATGAGGTCAGATATCAGTTATCAGAGAGGTGCAATTACAACATCAACATCAGCAAAAAAAAGAGATGGGGTGCTGGGGGCTGCAACATACTGGGGCATTGGGTCAGGGGTATTGGAGATGGGGTGCTGGGGCTGCAACATACTGGGGCATTGGGTCAGGGGTGTTGGAGATGAGGTGCTGGGGGCTGCAACATACTGGGGCATTGAGTCAGGGGTGTTGGAGATGGGGTGCTGGGGGCTGCAACATACTGGGGCATCTGCTTGAAAAAAATTTTTGAAAGTATCTTTTCTTTTGAAAGTTTTTGCAGGTTGGGATGTCTGTGAATATAATACACTAATAATCAAAATGGCTTTTCTTATAAAGCATGGAAGCATTCTTACATAATTTTAAGGAACCTATGTCGTTATGTAGTTACCAAATAATAACTGTCTCTCACTTTAGAGACAGTTATTTTTTTGTACAACACGTACAGTATACTGTTTACGATGACGTTTACAGTACTGATCCGTTTTTTTATTTATTTTTTTGGTAAATAAGTGTGTTACACTCGGAACAATTGTGAATTAGGCGTCATGTTTCAGAATAAACAGTATTTTTTGTACAGTTTAAAAAAACAGATAAGAATCGATTTCTCCGTTAGCCACAAGCCGAACTGATCCAGCTGAGTTCCAGTTTGTGCCTGCGTCCTGCGGTTGATGAGGCCCTGACGTCATCACGCAAACCCGGAAGCGGCACCTTGCAGTCAGTCGTGTTTACGGTTTTGGATCTACGGATGTGTGTTTCCGTTCAGCGCGTGCCCTTAACTCTCGCTGTAAGGTGTTCGGTGAAGCGCAGGCGGCTGCAGTGTTGGCGATGATCCCGGTGTCGGTGGTGGTGTGTGTGATGGGAGGATGGTGCTCGGTTTATCTCATGGACACTCTGCTCAGGGTAAAAATTCACGGCCGAATACCAGACTGCTTCCTGTTACACATATAGTGCACTTCGTAGGGCGTAGGAAGCAGTGTTTTACACGTGACAGAAGCCCCTATAACAAGGAATATGGCGCCGTTTGGGATTGAGCCCATCTCTGTTGCGGCTATTAATTGTTTACGTTAGCTTTCTAATAGCTGGTTATGTTTTTATGCATACTAGTGTGATATCTGATGTTAAAAACAATTATTTAAGATATTTATTATGTATATTATTGATTTTGTTTATTACAAACACTGCGTTTATAATGTTTTTTTTGTTTGTTTTGTTAATCCAGTGTCAGTTATTTTATGTCCTATTTATAGATATAGCTTACTGATTAGTTGGATCTTAAATTATGTAGTAAATTACTCATTTATTCCTCGGAGTGTTTATGTTTAATGCAGAATTAAATGAGAATATGAAAAAGCAAGCATCCAGACACCCAGACGCTATTTGTTTAGCTTAGAGACAGTCTAGTGCAAAAAAATTAGTATCCCCTTTTGACAAAACAGTTTACAGATTTATTCCAATTTGGTGTATTAGGTTTCATAGACCTGTGTACATTTTCATTTCCCTCCCTTTAAAAACCACGGTGGGGTGTGCAAACTTTTGCACTCGGCTCATTATTATCAACCTCATGATCTAAGGCGCTGTATGTTTTGTGTTGCAGTCGTCCAGCTCGCTGAAGATCCGTTATGAATCGTGGCTCTCGTCCAGCGGTGTGTCTCTGTCCCCCTTCCACGTCCGCTGGCACACCAGCCTCTTCAATTCGATGTTTGCCAGATGTTCACGTCTCAACCCCCACTTCCTTTACATATGGTACGACCCGTCACAACCTGTCGGAGGCTTTAATCTTGTAGGTAACTGGTTTAAAGGAGCAGTTTATGATGTTTAAAGCCCTCTGCTGCCTGTGAGGTGAATTACAATTGGAATAAAAAAGTTTTGTTGAAACTACAAATTCAATTCAATTAAATTCAGTTTTATTTGTGTAGCACTTTTAACAGTGGACATCATCACAAAGCAGCTTTACAGAAATATATATATATATATATATATATACGAATGGTTCCTTCAGTTCCTCAATCCTGCATCCTTCAGCCTCGATCAGTATCTTTAAGGAAGCACCAGTTCTTGAAATGTGGAGGAATCGAGGAGAGAGGAGCGTTCTAGAGTGAAGATACTCTTTTTTTTGTTGTTGTTCATAAACGCTTCACCTTTCACACAAAAAATTGCAGTAAATGATTGAATAATAAGAACCAAAAAAAAGAAATGTTCTTGCTCAGCCAATCATCACTTTACAGTGACTTTAATCAATCCGCTTATTGATGACGTGAAGCTTCAGAGCTCCCAGTGAAGACAGGACGTAGAGAAAATGGTACGACCCACAGGAATGACAATTTTCGAATTTTCCAAAACATCCAGAAATATTTTCTCTTAATCCAGAAGCAGACATGAATAACTCCAGTGAATAGCAGCGTTCAAAACAAAACAAAACATCTGTATCTGCAGGACGTAAAATGAATCCCGTCCGAATAGGGCTTTTTTAAAATAACCCTGTTAAATGTTAGTTAATAAACAAACTGCAACTTTAAATTTGATTTGATGTTGGTGCATTGTGTTTATTTGCTGCATTGCTGACTCTTGGATTACACCACACTAAGGGAACAGGTTAAAGTGTGTGTGTGTGTGTGTGTGTGTGTGTGTGTGTGTGTGTGTGTGTTGCAGGTTCAGTGCCGGGATGGTGTTTGGTGTCGTAGCCATGTTCGGCTCGGTGCTGCTGCTCGGTCGCACTCTGCTGCAGACTCTGGCTCAGATGATGGCTGAGACGCCAGACGGTCCTCATGAGCAGGTTCTGCAGGTGGTGGTAAGTTAAAAAAAACATAAAATAACAACAACAATAATATTGGCGCCATAGCGTTTACGGTTTACTCACCAGCTTTATCGAGATGAATTTTGACCTGTGACATCATGAACCTCGGTCTTGTGAGCCAACAGAAAAATAGAAAACGAAAGGGCTGGGGTTTGTTGGGGGGGGGTTTAAGTAAGACGATTGTTAATTATTAAATAGCACCAGCTTTTGCCTCGCTGTTTTCTTACTGTTGCTTGACGCAAAATGTAATTAGCGATCTCACCTACTCTGACTTGACCTGTCTCCTGAAATTAGTTAACTGTATGCAAAATGTGGAATTTAAAATGTTTTGTTATAAAAAATGAGTGTTTTGCATTTCTGTATCCACAGACAGGTTAAAAGTGCAGGGTGGGATGTGCTGTGTGTCAACATTTAGACTAATATTTTCTTTCAGAAGTTGTTGAACACAATTAAATGTCACTGAACATCTCTTGATGATCAGTGGGCATCTTTTGGTGTGTGTGTGTGTGTGTGTGTGTGTGTGTGTGTGTGTGTGTTTTATTTATTTTTTATTTTTATTTTAATTTTTTTCCTTTTTCCTGGTGTCAGGTTCCGGGTGTGAATTTGCCAGTCAGCCAGTTGGCCTACTTCTTCATTGCTATTCTGCTCAGTGGAGTAATACACGAGTTTGGCCACGGGGTGGCAGCACTGAGGTAACAAACAAACGAGTGGATTCCTGAAACTTAGAATTTGTTATTATGATGAGGAATAAAACCTTCATTAGGGTGTTTATTCTGTGTGATGTTCTCAGGGAGCAGGTGAGGCTGAACGGCTTCGGTATGTTCCTGTTCGTGATCTACCCCGGAGCGTTCGTGGATCTCTTCACCACTCACCTGAACCTCATCTCACCTGTCCAGCAGCTGCGTATCTTCTGCGCAGGTGTGTATGCACAGACGCACACACTTCCTCCAGCTGATTGTTTCTCCGATTTCATCTTGCATTCTGGAGCTAAAAACACAGAGCTGTGCTTTTTAAGTTCACTTCAACGTTTCATTATTTAAGAGCTCATTTACAGAAACGTAAGGTTTAAAAAAGACAGATGTTAAAGTATAAAATAAAATGAAATTTTTTTTTCATTATAAATATTTAAATTAACCCAGTGTTGGAAGAGTGTATGATTTAAAGATCGTCTAAAAATGCATTCAAAGTAATCATTTAGTAAAACATTACCCAGAATTTGTAAATTGATTTAATTTGTTCTGCCGTGTAGTTTATTTTCTATCCATAGCCTCATTATTATTATTGTTGTTGTTGTTGTTATTATTATTATTTTAAAGATCTAATGCCAGCAAGTGACTCAAATGAAGCCAGGAGTGCCAATACTTTTACTGAAAATAGAATCTAGAACAAATGATTTTATTTTATTCTGACTGTCATAGTATAATATCACAGACTCGTTAATATTTAAATGCATGCAAATTACACAAAGTTGAATATTTTAATAAGCTGCATGCTTTTTGTATTTTTTGTTGCCTACCCTAAAAAGCTCACTAATGATTACATAAATGATTCAAATGATGCTGTTAGTCAGCATAATTAATTAAAAGAATGGATCTAAAATGTTTACGTTTGTGATGAATAATTGATTATTTCATTATTTATTCATCGGCTCACTTTATTGACTGCGTTATATTACAGACTCATTAATATTTAAATATATACAAATTTCATTTAAATACACAATTTCCTGCCTAGTTATGTTACTTAGGTTGTTAAAAAAAGAAGCTGTATAAATGATCAAATTTGTGTTAATTAAAGTAAATAATTTCACACGTCATTGTGTTTATTTATTCGAGTGCTGATTGTTCATGAGGTTGAGGAGAAAATAAAGGACTTGGTGAAATGTGAGTTTGTGGTAATGTTGTGTTTCTGCGCTTTGGTGTGTAGGCGTGTGGCACAACTTCATGCTGTGTGTAGCGGCGGTGTGTTTCCTCCTCCTGCTGCCGCTCCTCCTCTTCCCGTTCTACTACACCGGAGCAGGAGCGCTTGTCACCGAGGTGGTGGAGGTTCGAAGAGTTTTCTCTCTCTCTATCGCATAACTTTGAAAGTCTGATCATGTCTGAGGTGCCGTTCTCTCTCTGTAGGGTTCTCCATCGAGCGGACCTCGCGGGCTGTTTGTGGGAGACCTGGTGACTCGGCTGGAGGACTGTGAGGTCAGCGGGGTGGACGACTGGCACTCCTGCATCCAGCAGCTCTCACACCAGCCTCAGAGAGGATACTGCGTCCACCATGACACTCTGCAGCTGAACCGTGACGCCGGAAGAGGTACCTCCAGTACTCGCGGCACTCACACAGAGAACCGGTCTGACACCGTGTTAATGAATCCTGGTGACCAGAAAATAATAATAAAAATCACAATCACAATCATAAATAAATTAAATAAATACAAAGTACATATTAGTGTTATTACCGTTGTCATTATAAACAAAGAATAAATAAGAATACAATTAAACACAATAAAATGATGTCACATTCTGATATAATATTAAAGAAGCATTCTTTTTTCTTCTGCTTCGTATTATTATTATTATTATTATTATTATTATTATTATTATTATTATTATTATCATCAAACATACTACTACTCTTAACAATGATTACATACATGAATAAAAAAAAAAGAAACTAAAAATCTATTTTTAAATAACATTATTTAAACATATGCTAAATAAGTACAAGTTAATAACAAAACCACTTTTCCTGATAGTAATAATATTTATTTAAAAAATAATATATTTTTTCCCTTCTCTCAGTACACAGGTCGTGTTTACACTTTCAGGCTAAAATTTAAAATGATTAAAAATTTTTGTTTTAACAAAATAAGCTTTAAATGGAGGAAGTGTATAACGCTAGCAGCTGCGGCCCTGGCTGAGAAAAACAGAAATATAAAACGAGTAAATGTTTCAGAAAGGAGCTTCTGTGTTCCTGTAACATCCTCTTCCTCCTCTTCCTCTTCTTCCTCCTCTTCCTCTGTTAGAGTTCAGGCGTCTGGATGGAACAGTGGAGTGCTGCAGCAACAACAGCTTGACTGACCTCTGCTTCTACTACACCACTGAGACTAATAACAGAGTGGTGAGATTACACACACACACACACACACACACACACACACACACATACATATACTGTGTATATATATTATTATAGTACATGTTATATATATATACACATACATATACACACTCATATACAGACTTGCACACATATATTGTACACACTCCATCTCTCTCTCTCTCTCTCATATATATATATATATATATATATATATATATATATATATATATATATATATATATACACATATACACATACATATACACACTCATATACAGACTTGCACACATATATTGTACACACTCCATCTCTCTCTCTCTTATATATATATATATATCTCCCTGGAATAAAATACATATATACAATGAATAAAATAAACACTAAACACGAATAGGTATAAATTAGATTAGCAGATTTTTACAGAAAGATTTGTAGTATTGAATTAATATACAGTACTGTGAAAAAGTTTTAGGCACATGCAAAGAAATGCTGTAGAGCAAAGATTCCTTCAAAATAATGAAATTAAATGTTAAAAAATACCATAAAGAGCAGTAAACAGTAGTAAATGAAACAAAGTCAATATTTGGTGTGTCAAAAAAAAATAAAAATAATAGTCTCCGGGACCCAAAACCCAGCAGCCTTCATTGTGTTTTTTTGTCTGAAAAGTGTCTCTTATGTAATATGCGGCTTTCTTTAATGACATACAAACATTTTTCTGTAACATTTTATTTTGTGCTAAAAAACTAATGTTTAGGAATCTAAAATGTTTTTATACTGACTCGATCATGTAGACGTCATAAAATAAAAAATCTATAACAAAGTTTGCACTAAATAAATAAGGTGCCTAAAACATTTGCACAGTACTGTATATAAATTACATAGCTATATAAAATATTATAATATATAGGATTAGATTAGATTAGAGATGATTAATGTTTCTTATATGATGAAGAGTGATTATGAACGTAGCTGCAGTAGCGCATTTCCTTCATGTTCCCCTAAAACTCAGCTCAGTTTGTGCTCAGAGAGGAGGAGTTTGGGATGATGGCTGTGAATTTATGGTAATATTCCTGTTACAGTGGGGGAAAAAAGTATTTGATCCCCTGCTGATTTTGTACGTTTGCCCACTGACAAAGAAATGATCAGTCTATAATTTTAATGGTAGGTGTATTTTAACAGTGAGAGACAGAATAACGACAAAAAAATCCAGAAAAACGCATTTCAAAAAAGTTATAAATTGATTTGCATTTTAATGAGGGAAATAAGTATTTGACCCCTTCGACTTAGTACTTGGTGGCAAAACCCTTGTTGGCAATCACAGAGGTCAGACGTTTCTTGTAGTTGGTCACCAGGTTTGCACACATCTCAGGAGGGATTTTGTCCCACTCCTCTTTGCAGATCCTCTCCAAGTCATTAAGGTCATTTTCAATGCCCTGGCTGAGGGAAGGAGGTTCTCACCCAAGATTTGACGGTACATGGCCCCGTCCATCGTCCCTTTGATGCGGTACAGTTGTCTTGTCCCCTTAGCAGAAAAACACCCCAAAGCATAATGTTCCCACCTCCATGTTTGACGGTGGGGATGGTGTTATGACTTGGGGTCATAGTCAGCATTCCTCCTCCTCCAAACACGGTGAGTTGAGTTGATGCCAGAGAGATCTGACCACACCTGACCACAACACTTTCACCCAGTTCTCCTCTGAATCATTCAGGCAAACTTCAGACGGGCCTGTACATGTGCTTTCTTGAGCAGGGGGACCTTGCGGGCGCTGCAGGATTTCAGTCCTTCACGGCGTAGTGTGTTACCAATTGTTTTCTTGGTGACTATGGTCCCAGCTGCCTTGAGATCATTAACAAGATCCTCCCATGTAGTTCTGGGCCGATTCCTCACCGTTCTCATGATCATTGAAACTCCACGAGGTGAGATCTTGCATGGAGCCCCAGACCGAGAGAGACTGACAGTTTCTTCCATTTGTGAATAATCGCACCAAATGTTGTCACCTTCTCACCAAGCTGCTTGGCGATGGTCTTGTAGCCCATTCCAGCCTTGTGTAGGTCTACAATCTTGTCCCTGACATCCTTGGACAGCTCTTTGGTCTTGGCCATGGTGGAGAGTTTGGAATCTGATTGATTGATTGCTTCTGTGGACAGGTGTCTTTTTACAGGTAACAAACTGAGATTAGGAGCACTCCCTTTAAGAGAGTGTTCCTAATCTCAGCTCATTACCTGTGTAAAAGACACCTGGGAGTGAGAAATCTTGTTGATTGATAGGGGATCAAATACTTATTTCCCTCATTAAAATGCAAATCAATTTATAACTTTTTTGAAATGCGTTTTTCTGGATTTTTTTGTTGTTATTCTGTCTCTCACTGTTAAAATACACCTACCATTAAAATTATAGACTGATCATTTCTTTGTCAGTGGGTAAACGTACAAAATCAGCAGGGGATCAAATACTTTTTTCCCCCACTGTATATTTTGGACGAATCGGAGTGAAACGCGTCTCTGTTTCTACTTCCTGTAGGTCACAGAGTTTACAGAGTCTTTGTTGTTTTAGTGTGTCTTCCTTTTCAGTTTCTATACTGTGATCACCAACACTGTATTTCTCTCTCTCTCTCTCTCAGACACAGTTTGCATGTTTACCCGCTCGGAAGACGATCCAGGCGAGTCGTACGTGTCGCAGTAACTCGGACTGTGAGACCGACGTGACTCCTAGCGTGTGTGTGATGCCGTCACTGGAGAACCAGACTCGACTGATCCGGGTGAAACACCCCCCGCAGGCCGACATGCTGTTTGTAGGCTACGTGTCACACCTGCAGTACTCGGGTCAGTTATTTATCTCTAAAACACACTCCAGTGTGTGAGTGTAGTGTAGAATATTTGACCTGTGTTACAGTAGTGATGTTTTTTCTCCACAGTGAGTCTCACTAACTTTGTTCCTCGACTTGGTTTCCTTCATCTCGACCTGCCGGTGATGCTGGAGACGCTGTGCAAGTATCCTTTATTCTAGCATTACATATACACACGCTTTTTTATGCTGCTTACACACACACACACACACACACACACACACACACACACACACACACAGTATGTGTTCGTCTGTTTGAGAGAAACCCTGGTGTGTTCTCCCCCTCAGTGACGTTCTTTTTCTTATTTTTAATTTGTTATTTATTAAAGGACGACACATCGTACTTTTTTATCCTTTTATAGTTACTTTTAAAGTTACGCAACATTATAGTAGCTATAAACAGTCGTTCCCTCACCAGCCCCTCTAAACTCAAAACTCCTCTGTCCTGAAGATGTCGGAAAACCTAAAGTTACAGCTTTACCTTTGACTGTTACAAAGCGCTGACACTGGAGACTCCTTCCGTAAATAAAGAGCTAAATAAACGTCTCCTTACGGAAAACGTCCGCCGTACACGTCCCTGTGAATGAGCTGTTACTATAGAAACGTTAACGTATCAGAACGAGCGCATTAATATAAACCTGCACTACTGTCAGAGCTGCTGTTATAGAGAATTAAGCAACAACCTTCTGACCAATCAGAATCCAGAAGCAGAATTCAACAGTGCGGTTGTATAATTAGTCATTTAAACCCATCACTGTGTTTTTTCTCCTTAAACACTGGTGTTTGAGGTACCTGGTGTCGTTATCCGGCGCTCTGGCCGTGGTAAACGCGGTGCCGTGCTTTGCTCTGGACGGTCAGTGGATGCTGAACGCTTTCCTGGAGGCCACGCTGAGTTCCCGGCTCCCGGAGAAGAGCAGCCGCGAGCTGCTGGGGTTCTTCATCCTGCTGGGGGGCAGCGTTCTGCTCGCTGCTAACGTCGCTCTCGGATTATGGATGGTCACGGCTCGATAACGGACAGCTGCCTCCTCCAATCAGTGATTGGGGGAGGCCCTTTTTTTTTTTTAAATAAATAATTCACCACAAACTTCCACGTGAAGAGTAACGGTTCTCTAAAGTTCCTTTAAAGGTTCACGTTCTGAATCTCTTACACTCTTTCACCCTAAATAGATGTTTGCCGCGGTATCCTTATTTCAACATGTGTCTAAAACGACGCCTTGCTCACTACAAACATCAGCGTGCACAGCTTCTAGAAGGTTTGTTCTGTGCGTTATGTAGTGAACAGGATGTGGTTTCGGACATGCAAGCTGCACCAGTGTTTTAACAGAAACCTGCCAACCCTGAAGAGGAATGTAAACTTCTCTACATCTAGCGTCTACATCTTAACTAAAACGGAAGAGCGGCAACTTTTTTCCCCCAAGGGCCTGGTGGTTACTGCAAATAGCGAGTGTTTTTAATAACCTTCTAATTATCATGACCGTTAAAATTACGTGTTGGAGAAAATTATTATTGGAGAGTTCAAAACACCTAAACAACCGTAAATCGTTCCAGATTCATATGTCGATCGGCTCATCTGCGAGTTTGCAGGGGGAAAAATTGGCCGCACTTTTAGTGCATTTTTGTGTGTACTCTGTACTCCGATGTTAAAATGCGGTGCTCCTACGCAAAATTCATAACGTTTGGCACGTCTGGAAATGTTAACTATGATCATAAAATATTGTTTTGTTTACCCAGGAGTGATTGTTCTCTTATTGTGAGCCATTTCCATTGATAGATAGGGAATAAAGGGCGCCAATACTTTGTACAAAGCAAAAGATGGGCTACAGTTGGATCTTATTGCACCAGTATTTCTATTTAATTGTCCTATACATGTATGTATTAGGTGGGTGGAGTTAGTATTTTGTGTTAATGTCACTTTTTTTAAGCAGGCCACGCTGTAAATATATTTGAACATGAAAAACGCAGCTGTTGTGGTTTTTTATTTATTTATTTATTTTAATTAAAAGATGTTTGATAAACTCCAAACTCGGATAATTAATAGTCATGACAAGCTGTAGATGAGCAGGATGTGTTGATTTAACGCACACAGGCAGGAAGAAAAACACATTTGATGGGAATTCTGGTTCTTTTTGGTGAATCAGATAATATGATTCAGATCATTAATAAGAGTCGACTCTTTCGGCTCCCGAACAGCTCAGGAGCAGAGATTTTGTAATATTTTGAATGGTTATTGATTGTTTTTGCTAAATTTTGGCTGAAATTGCTTTATAAAATTGTACACTACCTTCTAATTAACAAAATATCTTGAGTAGTGAATTGCATTTTTAAAAAATATACAGTATATTTAAATATTTGTTAAATCAGCAAGGCTCTACAAATGTGCACTGATGTTATTGTGCTGCTGCATGTGCACTTCACTTTAATTCTGCTAAATGAAATTACACTACAAGAGTTAACACAGTTGCTTACATCTCTGGGGGGAAAAAAGAAAGATAAGGCTCGGAAATGCGAGTCGGATCTCAATGGTTTTCCTAAAAGAGCTGAGTCAAAGAGCTGACTCGTACGTGAAAGTTTAAAAAAAAAAAAAAAGTGTTCTCAGGAAGTCGCTGAACTTGACGGTGTGTTGCAGTGAGTCTGTAAAACAAATGGAATAAAATTGCGGGAATAAACACCGCAGCCATCTCAAGACACAAAAAATTAAAATTAAAATTTCTCAATGGCATTTTATCCATGAGGAAAAGTAAAAAATAAGTAAATAATAATTCACATTTCTGCTCAAAATACATGAGAAAATGTAATATCCTTTTCCTCGACTCAGAGAAACACAGGTGAGTAAATTTGTAGATGTTATTTATTTATTTATTTTTTAAGTTCTGCCTTTTTTTCCCTGTCTTTAACTTTCTAACTTGGCAGTTATGCCACTAAAACACACAATACACTGACTTTATGTTCTTTATGTTCCAGGACATGCTCCTTTCTTCTCCAGTTCTCCCTCTGAAGTGTTTGAGATAGGGCTGATAACATTTTTTTCCTGTTATTATGTGTAATTCTTCCTCTACAGCAGCAAAGCACAGCGTAAAACAGGACATGGGATAAAATACCCGGATGATAGGAATATAAAAGTTTCTGACACTGAATGACCTTAAAAAAAAAAAAAGAAAAAGAAAGAAAAGCCTATCAGGTCTCGTTCCTTCCCTTTATGATTATAAATAGCTTTAACTTTGTGGAACTGAACATTTTCCTCAGGGGTTATACCACTGAGTGTCACTCACTGGAGCTTCTTGGAAAGATTCTTGTATTAGATGATGGAAAGACGTGTGTGTGTGTGTGTGTGTGTGTGTGTGTGGTGCTGTTATAGGGAAATAATCAACGACTGGGTGGTGTGATGAAGCAGAGACACTCGCTATGTTTCCATCCAAGTTGGGAATTTAACTTATGTGAAAAATTTGAGTATCGTATAAAACATTTGCGAATAAAGCACCGTTTCTATCCCGTGTGTTCAAGAGAAAAAAAAATCGTCACTCCCGGGGAAACTGGTGCATCTCGCCCTCTCCGCCATTTTTACTTTTTGGAGCCAATTATCCAATCACATGATTTGTTGAGGCAAAGTCACGTGGCTTTTTTTGATGCGCATCGAGGAATTTATCCGATAAATGTGTTTCCATCGTAATTTATGCGCACGTCTTTGTCTTTTTTTTCTTTTTTTTTAAATACGATATCCCAAAATTTGCATAAAAATACATGGATGGAAACGTAGCTACTGTTACCACCAGAACAAGTGCTTTATTCCTCTTCTACTACAGCAATTTGCAAACATTTAAATTTTTTAAATTTTTTTTATTAAAGAACTACGCATCATACTTTTTACATTTATAGTTATATTTAATGTTAAAGTCAAAGTTAGTTCCTGTTCTCACTTACTTTATAGCAGCTATAAACAGTCATTCCTTCACCAGTCTCTCTTTATTCTCTCTCTTGAAGTTAACAAGACAAAAAAAACAAGGCAGCTTGCCATGTTACCGAGAAACCGCAAAGAAGCGTGAACTACTCTGTCCTGAAGATGTCAGAGCTTTACCTCTGACATTGGAGACTCCTTCCATAAATGTTGAATAAACATCTCCTTACAGAAAACTTCAGCGTATCACTATTACAGTCGCACACGTATTTTTAATCCGTTTATGCGGAGCGTCCGCCGAACGAGTCCCTGTGAATGAGCTGTTACTATAGAAACGATAACAGTGCAGTGAATTAATATGTTTTTTGGCTGGTGTAGGGTGAACGCCGTGTACTCCTTCGCTCTGTATGAGAGTAACTCAGAAGTCCTGCACTTGTTTTGTGTGGTTTATCCTCATGTTTCAGGATTGTGGTTGTTCCTTATGAGTGACTCAGACTTTCAACTTATTTAAACATTAAACATTCTCTTTGTACCGCTTCTTTGGTGGTGCTGGAATTTTCTTTTAGTCCACTTCCTCCCATGCAGGGTGTGTGTGTGTGTGTGTGTGTGTGTGTGTGTGTGTGTGTGTGTGTGTGTGTGTGTGTGTGAGAGAGAGCACACCACGCATGGCCGGGACACACCCCCAGTCCTTGCCGAAAATGCTGCACGTGTGGGGGTGTGTTATTTCAGCAGGATATAATTATACACGTATTCAGATGTCCTGCATTACTGTCAACCTGTGTGTGTGTGTGTGTGTGTGTGTGTGTGTGTGTGTGTGTGTGTGTGTGTGCACGAGCGAGTCAGTACAAGTGTATCGGCCAATTACAGGTTTATATTCATAGACAGTGTAATTGTGTGTTAGGAGATATAACTCAGATTCTCATATGGTGGAGTGCAAAAGTTTGTGCACCCTTACTTACTTTGAAATGTTTTTGCATTTAACTACTAATTCATTCTCTGTTTATTTTCAGCTATATTTTATTTGTATTATGCTTTTCATGAATTTTTTGCCGTGTGCATAAAAAACGGCAATAGTGGACATTTTTTAAAAACTTTTTAACTTTGAATTTTTTTAGATTCACCTGTAATCGAGATATTGTTGATTTTATTTAAGATATTTTTCACACTGCGTAAATATGTGTACATTTTACAGGAGAAATACATTTCTGAAGTGAATTTTCTTCGTAATAACAGCCTGAAATACAGTCTAAAAATATTTTTATTTATTCTATTTAATTTTTTTCAGTCATTTCATTCATTATGTAAGTGCTTCAGTAAGGAGATCTGGAGTCAATCTACTATTATTAAAATTGCATTTTATTTTTTTAAAATCTATTTTTGTCTAATTTTATTTTTAAAAAATTTAAAGCCATGATTTCACATACTCTTTCACTGCATGCGGTAATTTAGTGTAGCTAATCCTTTTCCTTCATTTTCTATTCTTTCCTTTTCTTTCCTTTCCTTTTCTTTTCTTTTCTTTGCTATCCTTTCCTTTATTACCATTCATTTTGATTTCATTTTATTTTACTCCCTGTGGAGATATTTCCATTCATTTTCTTTTTCTGTATTTGTTTACTACACTAACCTCTCATTTTTTAAACTGACTACATATAAATAATTATCGTTCTCGAGCTAAATGTAATCCTAAACTCTCATTTCCACCCACTTGTTTTGGCGTGGCAGTCTGGCTATAGTGGATATTTACGTCAAGTCGATCAGCGATCTGTTTCCGAGCAAAATTGTAGCTTAAAGCAACCCACACAGGGCCGGAAATGTGCATGATGGTACTCCTGCCAGATTTTTTTTAAAGCATGGTATGTACATTTTCATTCTATATTTAACTTTCAGAGAGAGTTGGTATGTTATCTTCTGTCATGACATCTGCTTATGATCTGAATTTGGAAAAAAAAAAAAAAAAGAATACCGGCACTCCCAGAAGTTCATTCATAGACAGTAACAGTCATTATGTCGGAGATGGTTGTGTTGGTTTGAGGTGAGGCGATGGAGGGTGTATCAGACGCTGAGTATAGTTTTCTTTACAGCTGGAATCCCCAGATGTTTAGAGTCTGCCGTCTGAGACATAAACATGACATAAACACACATTATTAAATACTACAGTTGATGATAAACTGTAGATCGTGTTGTTTAATCCATTTGGACTCATTTTCAGAAATCTACAAATCAGGACTTGGAGGCGGTGTGGACGTCTGTGATAACGCCTCACGTTGAGTAATAACACTCTTCTTTTTTCACTTGGTGTGTGTTTGGGTCTAATCAAGTCCAGGCCTGAGTTGCTCTCAGAGTAATAACACGCTGTCAGAGTGTTACTCTCCGTCCCATAAACACAGCGACCACGACGTAGGTTTGGAAAATGTGTCCTTAATGAGAGTTTTCATTCAGGAGCGGTCACGTCTTTGTCCTGCAACAATTTCATCACTCTGATTGTGATGTGTGTCCCGACAGAAAGTCCTGTAGAGGTACTGTATAGTTTATAGAATTATTGTATTTAAAAAAAAAAAAAAGACTAAAGGTTTAAATGTAGTTTGTAGATAAAAACTTGTATAGTGTGATGGATTCAGCAATAGTCAAGTTATTTTCACCTGTTATCGTTATGATGTGATATATTTCACGGGGTCCAAAAGTATGAGAATTTAATACAAAAATTGTTTATTGCAAATTTTATTGTCAGCAGCAACTTCTGAATTTCAGAATTTCTAAGTATTTGGTACATCCCGCTTTCACATTAATGACTCCAAAGTTTGTGTAAAACCTCTTAGATCAAATCTATCTCATACAAAAGAGTTAACGTGATCAATATCACAGATTTGCTTCAGTTTAAATAGTAACCTAGGAATATACAGTGGGGGAAAAAAGTATTTGATCCCCTGCTGATTTTGTACGTTTGCCCACTGACAAAGAAATGATCAGTCTATAATTTTAATGGTAGGTGTATTTTAACAGTGAGAGACAGAATAACAACAAAAAAATCCAGAAAAACGCATTTCAAAAAAGTTATAAATTGATTTGCATTTTAATGAGGGAAATAAGTATTTGACCCCTTCGACTTAGTACTTGGTGGCAAAACCCTTGTTGACAATCACAGAGGTCAGACGTTTCTTGTAGTTGGCCACCAGGTTTGCACACATCTCAGGAGGGATTTTGTCCCACTCCTCTTTGCAGATCCTCTCCAAGTCATTAAGGTCATTTTCAATGCCCTGGCTGAGGGAAGGAGGTTCTCACCCAAGATTTGACGGTACATGGCCCCGTCCATCGTCCCTTTGATGCGGTGCAGTTGTCCTGTCC
Organism: Cranoglanis bouderius; assembly: GCA_023630585.1. NCBI lineage: Eukaryota > Metazoa > Chordata > Actinopteri > Siluriformes > Cranoglanididae > Cranoglanis > Cranoglanis bouderius. The sequence continues at coordinate 5,631,136 of CM042539.1, forward strand.
CCTTAGCAGAAAAACACCCCCAAAGCATAATGTTCCCACCTCCATGTTTGATGGTGGGGATGGTGTTATGAATTGGGGTCATAGGCAGCATTCCCCCTCCTCCAAACACAGAGAGTTGAGCTGATGCCAAAGAGATCTGACCACACCTGACCAACACTTTCACCCAGTTCTCCTCTGAATCATTCAGGCAAACTTCAGACGGGCCTGTACATGTGCTTTCTTGAGCAGGGGGACCTCGCGGGCGCTGCAGGATTTCAGTCCTTCACGGAGTATTGTGTTACCAATTGTTTTCTTGGTGACTATGGTCCCAGCTGCCTTGAGATCATTAACAAGATCCTCCCATGTAGTTCTGGGCTGATTCCTCACCGTTCTCATGATCATTGAAACTCCACGAGGTGAGATTTTGCAAGGAGCCCCAGACCGAGGGAGACTGACAGTTTCTTCCATTTGCAAATAATCGCACCAACTGTTGTCACCTTCTCACCAAGCTGCTTGGTGATGGTCTTGTAGCCCATTCCAGCCTTGTGTAGGTCTACAATCTTGTCCCCGACATCCTTGGACAGCTCTTTGGTCTTGGCCATGGTGGAGAGTTTGGAATCTGATTGATTGATTGCTTCTGTGGACAGGTGTCTTTTTACAGGTATCAAACCTGTAAGGTTAGGAACACTCCCTTTAAGAGAGTGTTCCTAATCTCAGTTCATTATCTGTGTAAAAGACACCTGGGAGCCAGAAATCTTGCTGATTGATAGGGGATCAAATACTTATTTCCCTCATTAAAATGCAAATCAATTTATAACTTTTTTGAAATGCGTTTTTCTGGATTTTTTTGTTTGTATTCTGTCTCTCACTGTTAAAATACACCTACCATTAAAATTATAGACTGATCATTTCTTTGTCAGTGGGCAAATGTACAAAATCAGCAGGGGATCAAATACTTTTTTCCCCCACTGTACATACGACAGCTACCAATCGGGGAGGCTGAAGGCTAACACGTGATTCGCCTGAGACACGTGAAGCCAGACGACTGCATCTTTTCGAACTGCTGCTCATGCTGCATCACAGGGCGGTGTAACACACTCGAAGGAAAGCGTTATCAGCCCTCTTCCATATACAGTGGGGGGAAAAAGTATTTGATCCCCTGGTGATTTTGTATGTTAAAGGCCATAAAGGTCATTTTCAATGCCCTGGCTGAGGGAAGGAGGTTCTCACCCAAGATTTGACGGTACATGGCCCCATCCATCGTCCCTTTGATGCGGTGCAGTTGTATTGTCCCCTTAGCAGAAAAACACCCCTAAAGCATAATGTTCCCACCTCCATGTTTGACGGTGGGGATGGTGTTATGACTTGGGGTCATAGTCAGCATTCCTCCTCCTCCAAACACAGCGAGTTGAGTTGATGCCAGAGAGATCTGACCACACCTGACCACAACACTTTCACCCAGTTCTCCTCTGAATCATTCAGGCAGACTTCAGATGGGCCTGTACATGTGCTTTCTTGAGCAGGGGGACCTTGCGGGCGCTGCAGGATTTCAGTCCTTCACAGCGTAGTGTTACCAATTGTTTTCTTGGTGACTATGGTCCCAGCTGCCTTGAGATCATTAACAAGATCCTCCCATGTAGTTCTGGGCTGATTCCTCACCGTTCTCATGATCATTGAAACTCCAGGAGGTGAGATCTTGCATGGAGCCCCAGACCGAGGGAGACTGACAGTTTCTTCCATTTGCGAATAATCACACCAACTGTTGTCACCTTCTCACCAAGCTGCTTGGCGATGGTCTTGTAGCCCATTCCAGCCTTCTGTAGGTCTACAATCTTGTCCCTGATATCCTTGGACAGTTCTTTGGTCTTGGCCATGGTGGAGAGTTTGGAATCTGATTGATTGATTGCTTCTGTGGACAGGTGTCTTTTTACAGGTAACAAACTGAGATTAGGAGCACTCCCTTTAAGAGAGTGTTCCTAATCTCAGCTCATTACCTGTGTAAAAGACACCTGGGAGCCAGAAATCTTGCTGATTGATAGGGGATCAAATACTTATTTCCCTCATTAAAATGCAAATCAATGTATAACTTTTTTGAAATGCGTTTTTCTGGATTTTTTTTTTGTTGTTATTCTGTCTCTCACTGTTAAAATACACCTACCATTAAAATTATAGACTGATCATTTCTTTGTCAGTGGGCAAACATACAAAATCAGCAGGGGATCAAATACTTTTTTCCCCCACTGTACATGAGCTCACAGATGCCCATAATTGGATAATGTCACTGTGATTGACAGAAGAAAGAGTATGCCCCTCCCACCCAGAAAGAATAGCCAATTTTTCTGCATTGTACTCCTGGTCATGGACGGCTGTGGCATCGTCAGGATTCGAACTCATAGTCTCTGGATGATAGGGCAATTGACAGCCCCAGATTTTTACTGTCATCTCAAACTTTTGGACCTCGCTGTATAAGACATGATATAACAGCAGTTTTACTTTTACCTTTAAAAAAGTATCCTAAATATCTCAAACATTTCCTCCCACCTGTTTTGATGTGGCAGTGTGGCTATAGTGGATTCCCATGATCCAATATTGTGCCTCGGATTGTTGCTGCGTTTATGTTTTCATTGTTATTGACCAAATATTTTAACAGACAGCCTTGAAAAATCACAGGCTCGTTCCTCTGAAGTTCAGATCTTACTTGAGAGTTGTTTAGCCTTACCAGTTTTTTACTGAAAAGTCTTCAATAAGGTGCACTGTGGTATACCACAAGGTTTTGTTTAAATTAGTCTAAATACCTTATGTTGAAATATACTCCTATAACACCTATAAAAGATGTACCACCCCAGAGATAAACGTACCCTGAACAGTATAGTGTAGTTGTTTTTTTCTTCCCCATCTGTGTACATAAATGTGGCTGTGCATTCTAACCTCCCACTGCAGAAATGCACACTTCCTCACAAAGTGCTCACTTGCTCCAAAAAGTGACTTCTATAAAAAGCGTCCCTTAATCACACGACCCAAAATTGCTTTGTGTATAAATACAAAAAAAAACCACAATAGAGAACAGAGGGAATATGAGAAAGAGAGAACATAAAGAGAGGCATGAACTGAGCGGTGAGGCCTCGGCCCGATTCTCTGTGTTTTGTTCACCGTGGAATAAGAAGCATGTTGTAGTAACGTTCAAGGTTTAAGTTTAGTTCAAACTAAAAATAAACTTGAGTTTGAGTTTGAAGATGTAATTAGTTCAGTAAATTAAATCCATGTTTATTTTGGAAAACGTTATGAATCTAACAATATAAACATGTAATGAGGATAAAGTATTTATAACTATAATGTATTATTATATATTATTATATATTTATATATAAAATATAATTCTGATGAATATTTATATCATTTATAATTATGTAAATCATTCCCAAACAGAAAAGATTCCATGTATAGTGCTTTTTGGAGGCTTAGAACCTTATTAATCCAATGAAACATTAAAGAACCATTGAAGAACCCTTTTTTCTGATAGTGTGCATTACGAACTCCAAATAATTGCCCATTATCTTCTTCTTAATGTCTAGAACCTGTCAGGAGTTTAACATTTAGCTTGATTGTACTTGGTACACTTTTAGAAAGAAAAAATAAAAATTAATTACAGGCTCTCAGGTTCCTAAAAGGTTCTGTTACACTACATTTCATATCAGCATTCTACATAGAATGTTTAAGGGTTCCCAGAGGGACAACTGAAGAACCCCTAAGTGTTTTAATCTAAAAGTTAGTCAGTCTGTGAGGTTGTAAGTTCTTGGAACCTTGTGGAATAGTAAACTAGCTAACATTACTTTTGGCACGTCTGAATTTATTCTCAAAATTGAGAACCCTTAAGGGTCTTTTGGTTGTCCTTCACGGTGACTCCTTAGTCACCTCCACGGTGAATCCTACAGCAGTGCGTTCCCCAATTAGAAAGGGTTCCAGGTAGAACTCTATTAGGAAGCCTTAAAACCTTAAAGAACCCTTGAGTAATCATTTCCCTTTTTTTTTTTTTTTTTTTAAAACCAAGAACCAAAAAGCTAAATGTTAAACTCCTGACTGCACACTTGCATTACAGAGTGTTCTAATAACGTTCTCTGTTAGCTGTGTGTGTACAGTAGAACCAGAGAAGATAAGTACTATCTATCATCATGTGCCGTGTGTTCTTATGCGTCACACAGACATATGAGGCGAGTTTATAAATAACAGTGTTCTGGATATACACTCATAATGAGCTTTATTAAACCTGTGCCTCAGGGTTCTCTCGCTCAGATGGGTGTTCTGCTGTTCTGGTGAGACCATTACATTAGATTAGAGCAGAAAGACAAGAGATAGTTGTTTAGATTAGACATCTGCTCTGATGTGAAACACACACACACACACACACACACACACACACACACACACACACACACACACACACACACACACACACACACAGTTTTACGATATAGTAAATTACTGAGTGGCAGGATGGTGTGCTGAAGTTGATTATTTTCCTACAACAGCACGTCTCCAGGTGTTTTATTCATCTTATTTATTCCACAGCAATTTACCAACGATTGCGATTAAAGAGCAACACATCATACCTTTTGTCATAATTACAATTAATGTAAACATGTTATTTCCTGTTCTTATGTTATAGCAGCTATAAACAGTCGTTCGCTCAACAGCCTCTCTTTTTTTTCTTTTTTTTTTAGCATATAAAGTTTAAAGGTTAGTAAATGTGTCATCGTATTTTTGTGCATCACTTCACCAAGGTGCCATTATTTATGACCACGAAAATAGCAACCAGGCAAAACTATTTACAGTACAGAACTACTATACAGTACACCCATGCAAATTAGTGGAAGGTTCTTCAGTTGTCCCTCTGGGGAACCCTTAGATGTACTATGTAGCTACAAAATGTAGTGTGAAAGAACCTAAGAGCCCTTAATTATCCAATGAACCTTTGAGGAACCTTCTTTCGAAAAGTGTACCAAGTACCAAGAAGCTAAAAGTAAAACCCCGACAGGTTGTAGATATGATGAAAATAGGATGAAAATAATGAGCAATAATTTGGAGTTTGTATCACACACTTACCAATTTAATACACACACTCTTAGAAAAAAAAAGGTTCTTAAGCGTTCTTTAATAAATAAAATAAACACCTTTTGCGAAGCTAAATAATAAATTTAGCTTCTAAAATGGTGTTTACTTGGAACACATTCTGAGAGGGAAACATGGAACCTTCTCTTAGAGGCACAACCAAAGAACCGTTAAGGGTTCTAAACTTTTTGTAGGACATTTAATCTGTAACCTGTACAAAAAAAAACAACAGAATCACAATGAAGTTTCTGGGTTGATGGTCTGTGCAGCATTTTTTTTTTTTTTTTTTTTTAAATCAGAGCATTGAAGTTGTGGTTTCTGATCTGGAACTTCACATTCACATCACAGATTGTTCCTCCCACTTCCTCTGAAAATCATGATTGCACACTGTGGCTCACCACAATTTACTCCAACCTGCAATTAGAAGAAGAAAAAGAAGAAGATTATAATTAATGCATGAGCCACTGAGAGTGCTGAGTGTGTTCAGGGTTTGGGAGATTAAGGATTTCATCAAAGCAGGAAATTCCTGATTCCTGTAAAGCTCCAGAACATGGAGGCCACGCCTACTTCAGGTATAATGCTGACTTCGATTAAAACTCAGATTTCCCCAACTCCAACTACGGAAAAAAAAAACCTCCCCCTTAAATCATAATTCTTAATCGGAAAGTCAGGATGGTCTATGTTGCATATATTGATAAATACAAAATCAGCTGTAAATCACCAAGCATATTCACAGCATTAACATTTAGCCACTGAGCTGAAAATGACAAAATGGCAGCTAAATGATGTAAGAGTGCCTCCTAAGTGCAGCATGCAGTAAATCTTCCAATAATGCAGCTCGGCCATTGCAGTGCATCGGCTACCACAGACACACACTAACTCCTCCTCCTTTTATATTCTTATTTTTGTTTGTTTTTGTATTTATTTTGGAATCACTTTCTTTCAAGTCATCAGCATGAAACGACAAAATTTGAGTTTCAGAAAATGTTATGCGTGATTGAAATAAATAAGTGAATTAAACTTTACAGAGTAATCCATATAAAAAAATCACAGTAACTCATCGACAACTATACAATCTGAAGCTGATCAGGAGAGGTTCACGTTTGTGAGTCTCGTTATACATAAATTTACACAAACTCTGGAGACAGTTGTAGGACACAAAGGCTTCTTTCCTGAACTAACTTGATTTTCATGAACACTGCATTTCTCGTGAAAACTCTCCTGCAGGAAATGTACAAGGCCCAACATGTGAGGGGCAAACTGAAGGAGGAAAAGTTTGCGAGTGTAATCAGATAGGTAAAAGGTTTGGTGATTAATCCTGGAAGCTAAAGAATGACCCACTGATCAGTTTGTGCCAACAGAGACTCCCGGCATTTCCCTTACATTTCCTGCTTGTTTCATGCGTGAGAGATAAGTGCTGTTTGGGGGAGATCATTTACTGAGAGTGTGTCTTTCTGAAATACCACATTCCACAGCCTCATCAGCAGCAGTGTGTTCTGTAGAAGTTCTGGTTCTTGGTGCTCCTGCTTGGGTTATTTTGTCTTTAAATAGCACACGGAAAGAAGAAGGGAAGGTTCCTGATTTAGTCTTAAGGTTAACTCATTATTATGTAGTCTAGTTAGAACCGAGTGGGCAGGTGCAGAACAGTCTGGATGGACTGAACTGGACCCCTGGATAGAGCGACACCCATGGTAAATCCAGAGGGGGGAGCAACGCCCACACCGAGGCGACAGGGTGAGTAACGCCCACAGTGAGGCCAGAGGTGGGAGCAACACCCACAACAAGGTCACAGGGGGGAACGACACCCTCAGCAAGCCCAGAGGGTGAGTGATGGCTATGGCGAGGCCAGAAGGGGGAGCGACGACCCCAGCAAAGCAGGGAGGTGGTGCGACACCCTCAGCCGAGCAGGGAGGCAAAGCGATGTCCTTAGCCAAGCAGGGAGGCACAGTGATGTCTTCTGCAGGGCATGGAGGCAGAGTGACATCCTCAGCTGAACAGGGGGGCAGAGCAACATCCTTAATGGGGCAAGGAGGCAGAGTGACGACCTCGGAGGAGCAAGGAGGCACAGTGATGTCCTTGGCGGAGCAAGGAGGCAGAGCGACGTCCTCAGCAGAGCAGGGGGCAGAGCAACGTCCTCAGCAGAGCAGGGAGGGCAGAAGACAGATTCAGCTAGGATGGGAGCCCCCATCCCAGTCCCAGCCGTGAGTTGGTCCGGATCTCACTAGCGCCAAAACCTGTCTGTTGCGTCCATGTTTAGGTGAAGTATTCTGTCTAAGTGAAAGACAATGGCTGCAGACTGAACGTGAGGGAACACTAGGTGAGGAATCTACAAATCTCTGAGAAGCTTTGTGGTGGAAGCCCAGGGGTAGAGTGATGCCCATGGCGAGGCCAGAGGTGGGAGCAAAGCCAATGGCAAAGCCAATGGCAAGGCCAGAGGGGGGGAGCGATGCCCATGGCGAGGGCAGAGAGGGGAAACAAAGGAAACTGGGAAACCAACAGGAATCTAGTCTGCACCATGACAATACCCCCCTCTCAACGGAAGCCTCTGGGCAACCTGCCAGGCCTGAACTTAGGAGGGCCAGGACCCCTGGGTAGAGTGACGCCCATGGTGAGGCCAGAGGGGGAGCGACGCCCACGGCGAGGCCAGAGGAAGGAGCGACACCCACAGCAAGGCCAGAGGGGGAAGCAACACCCATGGTCATCAGCAGGACAGGGAGGCAGAGCGACGTCCTTGGTGGCATCCACGTTTGGGTGAAGCAATCTGTCTGAGGCAAATACGATAGAATTTAGTGGAAGGCAAGACTGGATGTGAGGGAACACTAGGTGAGGAATCTATGAATATCTGAGAAGCATTGTGGTGGAAGCCCAAACACACAGGAAGTGAAGAAGAAACAAACACAGGAAACACGAGGAGGAGGGAAACAGAAAAGCACAAGGGAACAGGGAAACCATCAGGAGTCAAGCCAGGAGTGCACTATGACAGGTTTTGTTGTTGTTGTTATGTATTTTAATCTATAATTACATTTTTACAAGGTTTCTTTGCTGCATTTTCTAATTAAATGAGTAACGGGTAATGGGTTAAAGGGTTTTTTTGTCATAAAATTAGCAAACACACAAAATGTGGCTCACTAGCATTTATGTGGATATTAGGGACATTCATAATGACTTACTTAAAATGTATTTTTTTATTCAATACAATAAAAAGACGGCCACAGAAACTAGTCACAAAAGCCCCCCTCTGCGGTTGGATCATGGACTTCCTGACTGAATGACCACAAACGGTTCGGATCGGGATCAGCACCTGCAGCACCGTCACACTGAGCACAGGAACACTTCAGGGCTGCACGCTCAGCTCATGGCTGTTCACACTGATGGCGCATGACTGTAGGGTGACGCACAGCTCACACTGCATCATCAAGTCAGTGGGACTCATCAGGAACGACAACAAGACAGCGTACATCCTTTGTTGTATTTATTATCTTGTCCATTGTGTACTGCCAATTAGTTTTCCTCTAATTTTGCACTATAGGATGTTGAGTGTGAACTTGCAGAATGCTATTTAATTCTACTGTATACTTGTATATGATTAGAATGCCAATAAAACTCTTGAATCTAATCTAATCTAATTTCATTTTTCATTTGTGTAGCAGGTTTGTACTTGTACTCAGTACAGAGTTTTGCTAATCAATATCACAAAATCATATTTTCAGGGAAAATAAAGAAAAGAAATGACATGAGAACGAGAACATACTTTCCTTCTTCTCAGGATTTTCAGGAAATTTGTTCTTCCTGGTGAACTTGTGACTTCTGACTCATAAGGGTGAATGAATAAAAAAAAAACTTTCATTATATATAATTTCAGACATTAATGCAAAACTAATCTGAGTTTTAAAGCATTTTAATGATTATATTTAAAAGTACAATGCAGCTATACCTGTATAGCTATAAATGCAGTCGATTTTGTAGGTTCTGTTAATAAGTGAGTCATCTGAAATATTCACATAGATCATTGTGCTTGTAATGTCTTTTAATTTTATTTTACCACATGTAATATCCCTTATCTGTTGTTTCTTATTTTCAAAATTGCACATATAGACGGAAAGAATGAAGGGAAGGTTCCTGATTTAGCCTGAAGGTTAACTCATCATTATGTAGGTAGGTACAGAACAGACGCAGTATAAACACACACCACATACAATCATCCCACCCATACACTGAAGTGTGTATAATTAGCCGTGTTTAGGGTTCCAGTCTGCGCTGTATGGAAAGGAGTTCCTCCTACTTTTATCCCTCTTTCCCTCCCACTCCCACTCCCAGCTGTATTACTCTCCCTCCCTCTTCTCCCTCGTCCTCTCGGTCAGACGCTACCGAGTGCTCGTGGTTCACACACAGACGAGGTTCCTCTGACCTGCAGAGACGTCCAGGGCTGACCAGCAATCCAGAGAGGAGCAAAGGAGGAACTCGGGGATTTGTGTTCAGAGCAGAATGGAAGTGGAGATGTTAAGCAGAAGAGGCTCCAAACCCAGCGTGTCTCCTTGTACGCTCACGAAAGTGGCTCTGTTCACATTGGTGTGTTTCTGTCTTGCTCTGCTGATTACTGTCATTGCAGGTAAGTGTATCACACACACACACACACACACACACACACACACACACACACACAGTGTGCAAAAGTTTATATAACGTTACAACAAATTTTGAATCATAAGAAGAAATTTGTTTCAGACATGTTTTGTTGTTAGTAGGAAACTGTTGAGGAGATAACCTCAACTCCAAAAATATACACTTTGTGTGTGTGTGTGTGTGTGTACCTGTGTGTGTATACCTTTTTTTCCTATGTCATTCCTGTTTTGCTGCCCGATTGTATCTCATTTAATGCACATGTACGTAATATTTCTTTTTCTCTTGTCTCTAAAAATTCTCTTTCTTTCTTTCTTACTTTCCTTCTTTCTTTCTTTCCTTGTTTCTTTCTTTCTTTCTTACAGTTTTTTCCCCCTTTCGTGTCTCTCCTTCTCTTAGGGGAGGGTTTAAGAAAAAAAACATTTTTTACTTTCTATACTGCTAACAAAGTCCTTATTGTGCTCCAAAAAAGAAACAGACACCAGTGCAAAAGTTTGTGCACCCCTTTTCTCAATATGATATAAATGCTCTATAATTACATCAACATGTTTCATATCCTCTGAACAGTTTTTGGACAGTTATCTCCTTTGTTAGGGTTGGGAAGAATCAAAAATCTAGAACCCTAAATGGTTCTTTCGTTTGTTCGTCTAGAGAAATCCTTAAATACAGTTAACAGAGAAAGGTTAGTAGAACATTTATTATGACAGGTTCTAAGAAGGTGTATTCTGTAATATTCAAGAAATAACATGGTAAGACATCTGCTGTGATTTCCAGTGTTATTATAATGTTCTAGGAACATGTTATGTTAAATTTGACAAGTAGAACAGTCTTGGAAATGAAATATTCACAAACTGTAACTTTCCATAAACCGAGATGTTATGCTTAACTGAAATTCTTAGCTGGGAGAGTTCTATGTAGAGCACTAGAACTGAGTGTTTTACTATTAGAAACCTCTTAAGAAGTTAAGAACCCTTAAAGACACAAAGAATCAGCAAGAAACACCTTTTAAAGAGTTTTTCTGACATCTTTGTTATAAAATATTGCTTCCCCCCCCCCCGCCCCCTAAATTAGGTCTGGAATATTGCTTTTCCCTAAATATTGCTTTTGGTTCTCAAAAAAAAAATATTCTGAAGTTTTAGCTTCTGGGAAAATAGCAAATAGAAATAAAATAGTTACGCTTTTATATGCAGAAATTATACGCTGCAAAAAAATGACACCCTAGCAAATCGAAATATCTTGAATATAGTCACATTCCTGTTATAAGGTCACAATAATCCAAATATAAGATTATTAAGCTATATCTAGACATATTTGACTAATTTCAAGTTAAAATAGTCTTGTTCTATTGGCAGATAAAAATTTTGATTTATAATAATATTAAATTTCACTTGCTAAGATATAATTTTTTTGCGGTGTATGTGGAGGGTGAAAACATGTGCACTGCACTGTAGATCCGTTCTGTCATTGCTTTTAGGTGTATATATTCACACACACACACACACACACACACACACGCGGCATGACTCATGAGAAATGTGTCATTGGAAATGAGTTGTAATAGTGTGTGTGTGTGTGTGTGAGTGTGTGTGTGTGTGTGTGTGTGTGTGTGTGTGTGTGTGTGTGAGAGAAAGAGAGAGATTATTTTAGGAGAGTATGAAGTTACATACACAGCTGTGCTCTGAGGGCCGATTAGTTCAGTGTACCAACACGAGCACTGAAGGCGTGTGGGGTTTTTAACAAACTTTACACAACTCACAGCGCTGATGAATTCTGGATTCTGATTGGTCAGAAGGTGTTGATTAATTTTCTATAACAACAGCTCTGACAGTAGTGCAGCTGCAAATCACAGGTTTATATTAATGTTATCGCTTCTATAGTAACAGCTCATTCACACACACACACACACACACACACACACACACACACACACACACACACACACACACACGGCATGTGGTGTGACCACTACTCATCAGTCAGTGTTAAACTTAAAATACAGTATAAACAATATTGCTTATTTGAATGCTTTTTCATTGTGTGTGTGTGTGTGTGTGTGTGTGTGTGTGTGTGTGTGTGTGTGTGTGTGTGTGTGTGTGTGTGTGTGTGTGTGTGTGTGTGTGTGTGTGCTTGGTCTCTGTGCTTTTTTGGTATGTGTGCAATAGAGCGTTAGGTCAGCATTCCTGTTGACATCCACACCAGGGACAGCTGTTGCAGCGTGATGTTAGTTGCGGGATGTTGGTTGCTCTGACACTATCACTTTTTTCCCTCTTAGTCTCCCAGAAAACAGCCAAAGAAGAGTTCTGTCTAACGCCGGAGTGCATCGAAGCAGGTGAACTCCTCACTCGAGTCAAATATAAATAAACTGAATAAAGGCTACCACAAGATCAAAGACATCCACTAGAGAGCAAATCGCAGGTTTATGTTAATGCGCTCGTTCTAATACGTCCTCGTTTCTATAGTAACAGTTCGTTCACAGGGCCTCGTACGGCGGACGCGCCACATAAACAAACAGATTTTAAAAATCGTTGATATGGTGAAGTTTTCTGTAATTTATTTAACATTAATGGAAGGAGTCTCCAGTGTCAGCGCTTTGTAACAGTCAGAGGTAAAGCTGTAACTTTAGGTTTTCCGACATCTTCAGGACAGAGGAGTTTACGACGACATAAAAGACGACAAGCTGCGTTTTTTTGTTGCTGGTGAGGGACCGACTGTTTATAGCTGATATAACAAAGTGAGAATGGGAACTAACTTGTTTTGTGAACATTAAACGTAACTATAAACAAATAAAAAAGTATGACGTTGTTATTTCATAAATGAAAAATTTACTGTGGAATAAAAGGAATAAAACGTGCTGTTTAAGGAGAACAGTTGCCTTCAGGGTGATAACAGTAACTCCGCTTCATCACACCATCCTTTTGTTGACTATTTTCCTATAATAACATGACAGAGAGAGAGAGTTTTATTCCTTACACAAAACTCCTGTCCATTTTCCATCGCCAGATTTCGCTAAGTTGTTTTAACCTTCGATAACCAGGAAAATGTTCATTAATTCAACTATAAAAATATGATTTACACTCCTGGGAATTAGCTGACTAGCTACAAACTAGCCAAAATTTTATTAGTTGTTTTACTTGGCAGGATTTTTAACAATAGTGTTAGAGTAACGCTATGAAGTGTGGGTTTGTATTTTTTTGTTGTCTAGCCAGCTCCATTCTTAACAAGCTGGACCCCAGCGTCAACCCGTGTGACGATTTCTACCAGTACGCGTGTGGAGGCTGGCTCAGAGAAAACCCCATTCCGGAAGATTCCTCCAGCTACGGGATCTACCCCTGGCTCCGGCAGAACGTCGACATCAAACTCAAAGGTACGGTGTGATGAAGGTGTAAACGCTGTGTTTCGGTTGTTATATTTTCTAGCAGGAAGCTGATGATTTATGTCGGGTTTCTTGTAGAGCTGCTGGAGAAGCCCACTGCGGAGGGAGACATCGAAGCAGTGAAGAAGGCCAAGGTGTTGTACCGCTCCTGCATGAATGAGAGTGAGTTTCAGAACAAGTATGTCATGTAAATCTAAATAAATTCAGCCGAATTTGGCTCCATTTTTCTAAAAGTATCAACAGAACCAAACAGAGGCATGTGGGTGGAGCTAAAAACAGTCCATATCACTGATTGTTCTATATAAGCTGTTATAAATCCCTTTGGTTAAAAATATCTGTCTGATTAAATAATGTAAATTAATTCATATAATATACAATGAATATAATTCTCATCAACTGGATTAAAATGAAACCATAATTTCTGCTGATGAACTACATTTAAATATATGTGAAATTCCCGCCATGTATTTTATTTAAACACTAACACGTCTACACTTCCTCTGTGCTCGTCTAAGCTGCCATCGAGCTGGTGGACTCCAAGCCGCTGCTGAAGGAGCTGAAGAAGCGCGAGTTCCGTTGGCCTGTCCTGGGCGACGCTCTGGGTTCTGACGTGCAGTGGGACCCGAGAAAATTCGAACTGCTCCAGACGCTGGCTCAGATCCGCACTCAGTACAGCAAATCCGTCCTGCTGCGGCTCTTCGTCTCGGCTGACGACAAGAACTCACAGGAGTACATCATCAAGGTGAGGCTGAGGACCCGAGCACGACCCCACACTTCACAGGTTCCACCTAGAACAGTGGTCACCAACCCTCTCCCTTGAGATTTACCTTCCTGCAGGTTTCATCTGCAGCCAAAATCTGTTTAACACACCTGTATTAGTTGATCAAGAACTTCTTACGGCCGTGATTAGATGGTCAGGTGGACACCATTATGGCTGGAGTCTTCAGGAAGGTAGATCTCCAGGAACAGGGTTGGTGACCACTGATCTAGAACCTCAAAGGGTTCTTCAATTTGTTTGTCCCTTTGGGGGAAGTATTAAAGCTAGAAATCTAGAACCAAAAAAATAACCTTTTATGAACCTTATCTTTAATTAATTAATTAATTAACTAATTAACTTGTTGTTTGTTTGTTTGTTTGTTTGTTTGTTTGTTTATACATCATGCATTTGCTACTTAAACATCATCGAGTTTAAGAAAATATTCATTTCTCTAAATTGTGTGTTTGTAATCTCAGACAGAGATATATGTGGAGAATTTGTGTGTGCATTTTTTTTGTTGTTTTATTTATCTATTTATTTTTGATCTCTTCTTTCAGCTAGACCAGGCGTCCTTGGCTTTATCCAGAGATGATTACACCACCAACAGCACTGAGGCACAAGCAGTGAGTCTAACACACACACACACACACACACACACACACACACACACACACACACACACACACACACACACACACACACACACACACACACACTCACTGTGTTCTCCTGGATTAGAACAGAGAGGCTCTCCTGAAGCTCATGGTGGGCGTGGCCGTGATGCTGGGAGCCAATGAGCAGGCGGCCGAGTCTCAGATGAATGCGGCGCTTGACTTTGAGATGAAACTTGCTCAGGTGAAAAGATTTCAGTGTTTTTCTTCAAGGTCACTTAAATAATAAAGTACGAAAGTACTAAAGTACTGAAACATCTTCAAGGAGCTTCCTGGATTTTGGGTTGTGTGTGTGTTTAGATTGTGATTCCTTATGAGAACCGCACCAGTGAGAGCATGTACAACAGATACAGCCTGTCTAAACTACAGCGCACCATCCCTGAGGTAACACACACACACACACACACACACACACACACACACACACACACACACACACACACACTGTATGTCACTATTGCTCCTAAGTGTTTGAATACTTTCTAAAAAATGTTTAATAATATTACCATTTATAATAATATTATAACATTATTATAATGACAATAATTATAACAAAATTATAATAAATCATAATACATAATGTACTAATACATAAATGGATGCTACCTAAATATTCTCTTATTTATTTGTTTTTTTGATTGTTTTTATTGGTATTATTATTTTAGTTGTTTTATTGTTTTATGTCACTTTTATTTGATATTAGATTGTTTATGAAGCATTATTAGAGCATTATTGTTTAATAATCTCTCTCTCTCTCTCTCTCTCTCTCTCTCTCTCTCTCTCTCTCTCTGCAGTTTAACTGGTTGGCTTTTGTTCGAGCAGTGATCGACTCTAAGCTCTATCCGGATCTTTCCATCTCGTCCTCGGAGCAGGTGATCGTTCGAGCTCCTCAGTACCTGAAGGATCTTTTCCGGCTGCTGAACGTGACAGAGAGCAGGTAAACGGACACAACGAAGCAGACACACAGATTACACATGGATTAGGAGATGAAAGACATTGTCTGTTTCTCTGTGTGATAAAATATCTGTAGATCTGTAATCTGACACTAACCTGATCGTCTCGTCTCTGCTGTGCTTCAGGACGGTGGCTAATTACGTGGTGTGGAGGTCCATCCTGTCCCGAGTCACCACGCTGAGCCGACGCTTCCTCTACAGATATCTGGACTTCGCTCGAGTGAGAACAACAACACATCAACACACTCCTCATTATTCTTATTTATTATTTATTAACCTCATTCTGTACATGAATGCTCCTCAGCTCTCACAAGTGACTTTATGAGATTTTTTAAAAATGTGTTTATGAAGTAATGGTGAGATAGAGGTGTGGCTTTAATAAGGAAATTTGAATATTTAAATATATTTATAAGATTTAGTGTGAATATACTGGACACATTTATTCTACTTTTAAACCATTCATTAATTACGTTTACAGAACAAAACAGAATTTTTTGCAAAATTTTAACAAAACACAAATTATCTCTCTAACAAATTATTTCTCATCTAACGAATGTAGATTTCCATTAACATAAGAAAAAATAATATAAATGCAATTTACAGAAATAGAACACATCTGGCTCATGTTATATATATATATATATATATATATATATATATATATATATATATATATATATATATATATATATATATATATATATATATATATATATATATATATACAGCGCCTTCCACTAATATTGGCCCCCTCTGTAAATATGAGCACAAAAATACTCTGATCTCATGGATATCAAACACAACACAGGTTTATCAAAAATATCTTTGTTAAATATAGGTGTACAACAATTATTGGCACCCCTATGAATTCATATGAGAAAAATATATTTGAAGTATATTCCCTTTGATATTTTATAATATTTTAGTACACCTGGGTGACTAGGAACAGGAAATTGTTCAACCATGACTTCCTGTTTCACAGGGCTATAAATATGAGGTAACACACAGGCCAAATTCCCTTAGTCATTCATAACGATGGGTACGACCAAGGAATATAGCTGTGATGTGCGGCAAAAGGTTGTTGAGCTTCACAAAATGGGAAGTGGCTATAAGAAAATAGCACAAGCATTGAAAATGCCCATTTCCACCATCAGGGCAATAATTAAGAAGTTCCAGTCAACTGGAAATGTTATGAATCAACCTGGAATTGGACGTGTGTCTATATTGTCTCAACGCACTGTGAAGAGGATGTTTCGAGTGACCAAAAAATCTCCAAGGATCACAGCTGGAGAACTGCAGAATTTAGCTGCGTCTTGGGGTCAGAAAGTCTCCAAAACTACAATCCGAAGTCACCTACATCACCACAAGTTGTTTGGAAGGGTTTCAAGAAAAAGGCCTCTACTCTCATCCAAAAACAAACTCAAGCATCTTCAGATTGCCAGACACTACTGGAACTTCAAATGGGATCGGGTTCTATGGTCAGATGAAACCAAAATAGAGCTTTTTGGCAACAAACACCAGAGGTGGTTTTGGTGCACACAGAGAGGTAGCCATATGGAAAAGTACCTCATGCCCACGGTTAAATATGGTTGTGGCTCTTTAATGTTTTGGGGCTGTTTTTCTGCCAGAGGACCTGGACATTTTGTTAGGATACATGGCATCATGGACTCTATCAAATATCAACAAATCATTTCAAATTAAATGAAAACCTGACTGCCTCTGCCAGAAAGCTTCAAATGGGCTGTGGTTGGATCTTCCAGCAGGACAATGATCCAAAACATACATCAAAATCAACACAAAAATGGTTTACTGAACGCAAAATCAAGGTCCTGCCATGGCCATCCCAGTCCCCTGACTTGAAACCCATAGAAAACCTGTGGGGCGAACTGAAGAGGAGAGTCCACCAGCGTGGACCTCGAAATTTGGGAGGAATGGCCTCAGATCCCTTGCCATGTATTCTCCAACCATCAGGCATTATAGGACACACTAAGTAGTTGAAGTGTTAGTATAATTCTGTTTGAAAATATGAAGTATATACAGCATGCATGCTATAATATTTACACACACATCATACTATGACCTTTTATACACAGTTCCACTTCTACTATAAAGTACAGATTGATGCAAATATAAAAATACATCATTGTAGTGACATTTTTGTCTCCAGGTGACGACAGGTACAACGTCTCTGACGCCTCGCTGGGACAAGTGTGTTAATTATGTGGAGAGCGCGTTAATGTACGCCACCGGACGCCTGTTTGTTGATAAGCACTTTCAGGAAGATAAGAAACACATGGTAATGCTTACACACACACACACACACACACACACACACACACACACACACACACACGCACACACACTCCTTATAGATTAATAAAAAATATACCTGCATTCTCCTTTTTCCCCATTCAGAAGACTATGGGGATGCAAACATTTGTACTCCACCGTATCAAGTATAAACAATATTTTGTGGTCATCTTGTGGTTAGTGTGTGGTATTACACCAAGTACAGATTGTTTTCTGTTCTGAGTTTACGCTTACACTGACACGTGTGTGTGTGTGTGTGTGTGTGTGTGTGTGTGTGTGTGTGTGTGTGTGTGTGTGTGTGTGTGTGTGTGTGTGTGTGTGTGTGTGCGTGCGTGCGTGCGTGCGTGCGTGCGTGCGTGTAGATGGAGGAACTGATTGATGGCATCCGCTGGGCGTTCATTGACATGCTGGAGAAAGAAAACGACTGGATGGATGCAGAAACCAAAGCGAAAGCCATAGAGAAGGTGTGTGGTTTTTTGTTTGTTTGTTTGTTTGTTTTATAAATATATACAAATTATTTTAAAAATCCAGTGAAAAAAGAAATTACATGTGAAACACATGGACTACATGTTAAAAAGTTAGATGTAAAAATAAATCAATCATCAAATAATTTCTGAAGAATGAAACCACACATTTTACATGTGGAAGAAAATGAATCCTGTTTTTAAAAACACACACACACACACACACACACTTGTGGAAGAAAAAGAAACTCGTGTCAAAATAGATGAATCGTGGAAATTCTGAAAAGAAACAATGAAAAGAAATAAATTGGCGGGGAATGGATGTGGAACAAATTAATATGAATTATCTGTACGTCAAAATTAATGAATTTCCTGATCATAAAATAAGAAAAAAACAAAATAATTTTAATACATGTAATAATGTGTGAATTTGTGAATAATGTTATTATTCCTTTGTGACGTTTGTGTAATTTTTCTGTATGAGCTTCTTCCTTTCTCGATTGAATGAATGAATGATTGATAGACTGAATGAATGAATGAATGATTGATAGACTGAATGAATGAATGAATGAATGAATGAATGAATTTCAGTCTTTCAGTGTCTTGCGAGCTTCATATCTGCCCGCATTCTGCCGAGACTTTTTTCTGCGTTCCTGCGGGATCTCAGTGTTGATGTAGTTGCTGTATTTCTTTAGATGAAGTATCTCACATGAGATAAATGTTCTGTCTCCGTGTCACGTTTCTTTCTGGCCTCAGGCCCACGCGGTTCTGCCTAAAGTGGGTTATCCAGAGTTCATCCTGAACAACACCTACATCAACGAGGACATCCGAAGGGTAACTTCTTTTCTCTTTTTATTATTTGATTTTCCGCACCTGCCTGAATCACCTGACGCCTGCAGCTCTCCTCCCATCTCTCTTCTCTCCTTCCTGCACAGTTGTCATTTTCGGAGAAGGATTATTTCGGGAACGTGATGCAGACGTTGCGCTTCGTCGCGCAGTCGGACATCGGCTGGCTCAGAACCAAGGTTCCACGCACAGAGTGGGTTCTCCGACACAAATCTGAGTCGTAAATGTTTGTTGAAAAGTTTTTTTTTTGTTTTTTTTTTTAAATCTCTCTGCTTGTGGTTCAGGTGGTTCACGAGCCCAACGACTGTCAACGCTTTCTACAGCGTCACCACCAACCAGATCAGTGAGACACACACACACACACACACACACACACACACTCTCTCTCTCTCTCTCTCTCTCTCTCTCTCATATAACACTAATAACCCTGTGAGTGTGTGTGTGTGTCAGGTGTGAGAATAAATCGAAAATTTAGCTCTATGTTAAAGCGCTCTGCATCATCACTGTAAATATCCTCCATCTTATTTATTTATTTATTTATTTATTTATTTATTTATTTATATATATAAACCCCTTCTTGTCTAATTTTCAGACAAATGCCATCATTACATCATCAATATAAAATATACCTTGTATTAAATAATGATATTATATTCATGAATAAATATAAATTTCTATAAAAGTAATATATAATTATCCAATTATTCTTTCACAATAAACTATTCATACGTATTAATAAATGATTTTAAAAGGATTTAAAAGTATAGAATTGTATCTAACATTATATAATACATCAGTAATATATCCTTCATATCATTACTATTATAGATATTTATATCATTAATGCAATAATCTGTTTATCCAGGATTTCCAGCAGGAGAACTTCAGAAACCATTCTTCTGGGGACTGAACTATCCTCGGTGAGAGCACACACACACACACAAACACACACACGCACAGCTTTCGTAGCACACACACGCACACACACAGCTTTCACACACACTAAATGTTTGTGTTTGTTCTCCAGATCGTTAAGTTATGGTGCGATTGGCGTGATCGTTGGACACGAACTCACACACGCTTTTGATAATAATGGTAAGGCGTGTGAAGTGTGTGTGTGTGTGTGTGTGTGTGTGTGTGTGTGTGTGTGATGTCTGTAACTCTTTCCTCTTTACACATGTTTGTGTGTTTGTGTCCTTATCAGGTCGGAAATATGACAAAGACGGGAATCTGTATCAGTGGTGGAGCAACGCTTCGGTCTCTAACTTCGACAACAAGACAAAGTGCATAATCAACCAATACAACAACTACCACTGGCAGGAGGCGGGGCTTAATGTACAGTAACCACAATACACTTCATGTTTAATGCACATTTATTTCCTCTGAGACAAATTGTACTTCCTGTTCTAACTGGCTATGTTCAGAAATTTACCTTCTCGACCTTCTTGAAATTCAGGAAATATTTCTATAATATATACATAACAAAAAATTATAAAAACTCGCTAATGCACTTCACATTTCACAGTTAATGCCAGAAAATTAGATATCAAGTCTACAAACATTTTTAACAAGTGTATTTATTTATAAACTATTACATATAAAACAGAGATAAATTAAATATATAATTATATATAATAATAATAATACTTTAGGCTTCTAAGCTTCCTGGAGATATTTGGAACCCTCTCTCTGAAAGGTAAAATGCTCTGTTGTAGTTATAAGGAAACGGAAAGAACCTGCGTGAACAATGTGAAGTCTCGAGATTTGTAATATAATTCGTGTTGAACTCCTCGTGCTTGTTCTCAGGTGAAAGGGAAGAGAACGCTGGCGGAGAACATCGCTGACAACGGAGGAATCCGAGAAGCTTTCAGGGTAAAAATGGAATAAATCTCATGGTAACTGGAAATTCATTCAGAGGAAAGGTTGTGAGGATGTGTGTGTGTGTGTGTGTGTGTGTGTGTGTGTGTGTGTGTGTGTGTGTGTGTGTGTTGTAGGCGTACAGGAGGTGGGTGCAGAAGGAAAGGTCAGGGGTCGAGGAGCCGTTATTACCAGGACTGGATCTGACCAACAATCAGCTCTTCTTCCTCAGTTACGCTCACGTGAGTATTTTACGTCCCCGAGTGTTTTTATTCTTTTTAGACCACAGCAGATGTCGGAAAACAGTTACAGCTTTACCTCTGACTGTTACAAAGCGCTGACACTGGAGACTCCTTCCATAAATAAGGAGTTAAATAAACATCTCCTTACTTTAAAAAGCTACACCATATCAACGATTTATTTAATCCGTTTAATATCAGCTGAGCGTCCGCTGTACACAACCCTGTGAATGAGCTGTTACTATGGAAACGATAACGTATTACTTATAATGAGCGCATACTTAAAACAAGCGTTAATTAAATCAACACCTTCTGACCAATCAGAGTCCAGAACTCTGCATGGCTGTGGTGTAAATAAGGTGTGTTTGTGTGTTTCAGGTTCGTTGTAGCACTTACAGACCCGAAGCAGCTCGAGATCAGGTCAACAGTGGAGTTCACAGTCCTCCTAAATACAGGTGAGACACAAGAACCTTAACGGTTCTTCAGAGGTCCTTCTACTGGAACTCTTTTTAGGTTGAACCCTACAGTAGAGTATTTCCATGGCAGACAGTATTCCAAGTAGAACCCTTATAGGAATCCTTAATTATCCAATAAACCCTTGAAGAGGGACAAATTGAAGAACTACATTTTCCCCTAAGAATGTACTAGTTAGCTGCATCCAGATTAAGGGTTCTTTGGTTGTTCCTCTGTGGGAACCCATTGTTTTTCCTATCAGAAAAAGTTTCCAAGTAGAACACTTTGAGGAAGAACCCAAATGAATCTTTAAAGAACTCTTGAGGATAGCATAACATACTGTCTAAAGAAGCTCTATTTGAAACCTTTTCTGAAAGGCACTGTAGGGTTCTACATAGCACCTTTAAGGGTTCCTCCAGAGGGAAAAATTCTTAGACTTTGTATTTGTGTTCTAAAGGGTCATCGGTGCTATGAGTAACTTCGAGGAGTTCCAAAAGGCCTTTAACTGCCCCACAACATCAATCATGAACAGGGGTGCGGAGTCATGCCGGGTCTGGTAGCACTGGAGAACATGGCAAGTTCTTAGTTCTTGAACATGGGCCAAACCTTGACCAATGAACCATGCCACAGTGTTCTAACTGGAACCAGGCCTCTGTAGACCACTGTATCTCTGGTTCTCCTCCACCGGATCCCAGGAACACTTCGAGTGTCACATTATTCTCCTCATCATCTCCGTCTGATCTCTGCTGTCTGACAAACTGGAAGTCTGAACATCTTTGTGGAACCTGAACATTCTGCAAATGAGATCCATCCTCCACACTTCTTCTTCTGTAACTCAGGTGGAACATTTAAAGGTTCTGTGTGGAACCATACACCTGAGTGAATCCCTATCAGAGAAAGTTACAAGCAGAATCCTTTTAGAAAGGTATGAACCTTTAAAGAACCATTTTTTCTAAATGTATATTTTTGGTTTGTTAGCTTCTACAAAATGGACAAGACTTTGTTGTAGGGTTCTACATAGAACCTTCCAGGGTTCCTTATATCTAACTAACCTTAGTTACCCAAATTCATTGGCTAGGGTTCTACACAGGTTCCACACAGCACATTTAAGCATTCCACCAGTGGGACAAGTAAAAAAAAAAAAAAACATTTTAGAACCAGATGTATTTTTTCCCCCTATGAGCTTACTAATGTAACCTTCAGAAAAAAGGCTACATTTAGAATGCTTGAGGGTTCTCTGTGTGTTCCTCTGGAGAACCCTTAAAGGTTTTATGTAGAGTGTTTCCCTCTCAAAAAGAGTTCCAAGAAGAACCATTTTAGAAAGGTTAAAGAACATGATAGTTAGGGTTAGTTCCTCAGCTTCCAAAAATGTAGAACCTTTTCTGATAGGACAACACTGTGTTGTAGGGTTCTGCATAGCACCTTTCGTGGTTCCTTATAACTAACCTTATAACTAATTTTTATTTTATTTTTTTTTGGGGGGTGGGGGGGTGGGGTACTAAGGGGGGTACTAAGGTTGCTGCCTTCAGAAACAAAGCTTAAATGTAGAATGCTTAAGCTTAGAAGTTCTACTAAGGTACTAAGGACAACATTTTGTTGTACAGTTCTAGAGAGAACCTTTCAGGGTTCCTTACACCGCACTAGGTTGGTGAGTTAGCCAATCAGGTGAGGGTACACTACTGTTCACTCCACTTTTCATACAATGATTTTTTGTTGTTGTATTATTTCAAATAAAAACAAAAGAGTAGAACTTTTAAAGCATACTTGCTAATGCTAGCTAGCTAGCCAGATTTAGCAAGCTAGTTAGCCAACTGGACACTTGACTCTGCATTTTAAATGAATAACTATAAATAATATATTTATAGTTATTTATTTAATAATAACTATAATAACTATATATAGTATAAATAATAACTATAGTAATCTATAATAATCTGGTACGTGACCTGGGGTCCATTACTGTTCATAGCATAGCGATGTGGCTAGCATATTAGCTTAGCTTAGCTGTTTAATAGCATTTTTCCCCCTTCCATTGTTATTCTTTAAACTATCGTATTTGTGATGTGCTGAGAAGAGAATTATTCCAGGAGGAAAGCACTGTATCTGAATGTAGTTTAGTAAATAATTATCAGTAACAGTAGTGATAGCGCTACATTGGGGCTTCATAAAGCGTTCATAAGCACTGTGTGAAGTGTTGAGACTCATCAGGTGACCGTTTTTAGCCTTTCTATGAAAAACAGAAGAGAAGAAGCCTGAATTATTATGTAATCAACTGTAATCAATATTTAATCTTTAAATTATTAGCGTCTTCATGAACAGAACATTCAGAACACTGTGTGATGCTTCTATTAGACATTCAAATCTTAGATCATCTGTTTATTAAATGTACTTCATACACAATATACAATAGAACTTCAGTTATTTAGGACCACCGTACGAGTTATTTATGTCCTCAAACTGAATCAGTGTTTCATTTATAACACTCTTATGAAGCGATATGTACAGTATTCCTCATACAGCTTCAATTATTGATTGATAAATAAATAAATAAGTAAATTTGAAATGTCATGTAACAATCCCAACAAAAATTGTTAATAATAACAATAACAACAACAATAGCAACAGCAACAACAACAACAACAATAATAATGTGTTTACATTTAAAATAAGAGTAATGTTTTAATATATGGTGTAAACATTTTGAACATGAATTAAATAAATTTTTCTTACAAAGTCTTACAGTTGAAAGCCTTTAACTTTATTTTTTAAACACGATGTCACCATTTTATTGTTTTATTTATTTATTCTAAATGACTTGTTTATTGTCTATAAATGTGTTATAAAGGCCCGAGTGTAGGTTTAATAATATCTTACATTTTTTGTGTTTTTCCCTAAATGATTTATTTGTTGGATGCAAACTATGCAATGTTCAATGTTTTTAATCAATTTGTAATCTATTTTAGTTCACTGTGGTAATGTTTTAAATGTATTAAAATTATATATATATATATATATATATATATATATATATATATATATATATATATATATATATATATATATATATATATATATATATGCGTGTGTGTGTGTATATATATATATATATGTGTGTGTATATATATATATATATATATATATATATATGTGTGTATATATATATAACTATATAAATATATATATATATATTTATATATATATATATATATATATATATATATATATATATATATATATATATATATATATATATATATATATATATATATATATATATAAACATTAATAAAATGTTTGTATGAAAATAGTTTTTGGGTTTTCTTATGCCTTGTATTCATAAAGATAAATTTAATTCAATGTTTTTGTACTGACGATAATGTAGAAGTCATAAAAAAAATCTATAACAAAGTTTGTACTGAAGAAATAGGATGCCTAAGACTTTTGCACAGTACTGTATACAGGTGCATCTCAATAAATTAGAATGTCGTGGAAAAGTTCGTTTATTTCAGTAATTCAACTCAAATTGTGAAACTCGTGTATTAAATAAATTCAATGCACACAGACTGAAGTAGTTTAAGTCTTTGGTTCTTTTAATTGTGATGATTTTGGCTCACATTTAACAAAAACCCACCAATTCACTATCTCAACAAATTAGAATATTTCATAAGACCAATAAAAAAAACATTTTTAGTGAATTGTTGGCCTTCTGGAAAGTATGTTTATTTACTGTACATGTACTCGGTACTTGGTAGGGGCTCCTTTTGCTTTAATTACTGCCTCAATTCGGCGTGGCATGGAGGTGATCAGTTTGTGGCACTGCTGAGGTGGTATGGAAGCCCAGGTTTCTTTGACAGTGGCCTTCAGCTCATCTGCATTTTTTGGTCTCTTGTTTCTTATTTTCCTCTTGACAATACCCCATAGATTCTCTATGGGGTTCAGGTCTGGTGAGTTTGCTGGCCTGTCAAGCACACCAACACCATGGTCATTTAACCAACTTTTGGTGCTTTTGGCAGTGTGGGCAGGTGCCAAATCCTGCTGGAAAATGAAATCAGCATCTTCAAAATGCTGGTCAGCTGAAGGAAGCATGAAGTGCTCCAAAATTTCTTTGTAAACAGGTACAGTGACTTTGGTTTTCAAAAAACACAATGGACCAACACCAGCAGATGACATTGCACCCCAAATCATCACAGACTGTGGAAACTTAACACTGGACTTCAAGCAACTTTGGCTATGAGCTTCTCCACCCTTCCTCCAGACTCTAGGACCTTGGTTTCCAAATGAAATACAAAACTTGCTCCCATCTGAAAAGAGGATATTGGATCACTGGGCAACAGTCCAGTTCTTCTTCTCGTTAGCCCAGATAAGACGCCTCTGACGTTGTCTGTGGTTCAGGAGTGGCTTAACAAGAGGAATACGACAACTGTAGCCAAATTCCTTGACACGTCTGTGTGTGGTGGCTCTTGATGCCTTGACCCCAGCCTCAGTCCATTCCTT
The DNA here is from genome assembly GCA_023630585.1 of Cranoglanis bouderius. NCBI lineage: Eukaryota > Metazoa > Chordata > Actinopteri > Siluriformes > Cranoglanididae > Cranoglanis > Cranoglanis bouderius. The sequence goes on from CM042539.1 coordinate 5,657,258, forward strand.
GTGAAGTTCACTCAAATTCTTGAATCGATTTTGCTTGACAATCCTCATAAGGCTGCGGTTCTCTCGGTTGGTTGTGCATCTTTTTCTTCCACAATTTTTCCTTCCACTCAACTTTCTGTTAACATGCTTGGATACAGCACTCTGTGAACAGCCAGCTTCTTTGGCAATGAATGTTTGTGGCTTATCTAGTGAACCAAACTGAGAGACCATTTTGAAGGCTCAGGAAACGTTTGCAGGTGTTCTGAGTTGATTAGCTGATTGGCATGTCACCATATTCTAATTTGTTGAGATAGTGAATTGGTGGGTTTTTGTTAAATGTGAGCCAAAATCATCACAATTAAATGAACCAAAGACTTAAACCACTTCAGTCTGTGGCATTGAATTTATTTAATACACGAGTTTCACAATGTGAGTTGAATTACTGAAATAAATGAACTTTTCCACGACATTCTAATTTATTGAGATGCACCTTTATATATAAAGGTATCTATATATAGATAGATATAGATATAGATATCTAGATAGATATCTATCTATATATATATATATATATATATATATATATATATATATATATATATATATATATATATATATATATATATATATATATATAGATATATATATAGATATATAGATAGATAGATATGAAGATAACAAGTTTAGCAGAGCTGAAGTTTTGCAAAAGTGAGATGAAGGATGTTAATGAAGCAAGAACCTTTTTTTTTTCTTCTGGGTGTTATTTTAAAACACAAAGGTGCTATGACTCCTGGGTTTCTGTGTGGGATGTGGTGGCTTTGTGGTAAGGTCTTTGCTTCTGAGTTTGGAGGTTGCTGGTTCAAATCCAGCTTATCTCTTTGCTTGGTATGTTGTGTGGAGAAAAGTAGAAGGTGGAGTTAAATTTGCAAGTTCTTGTGATGTAAAAAATTTAAACCGATATTATATGATGTCCCTGGTTCAACAATAGTTCAAGAGAGCCATGCAGGGAATTTGCCATAGTGCTGATGTATGTATGTATATATATATATATATACACACACACACAGAGGTGCGTTGGTTATTTGGTTAATAATGTACACAAATTAAAACAAATTTCAATTAAAAATAAAGCTATTCAGATACTTGGAGATGAACTTGGTACATCTTAATACGTCGTAAAAGGTTTAAATGAGGTATTATTATCATTGTGACCAAATGTCAAAGCATTATAATTATGATTTATAACCATGCTTCACACTCAATGTTGTTAGTGTTAGTGCTCACAATAGATGTCACTTAGCCAGGGTAGTTCAGTGAAGATCGATGCACGATGTTGCTAGCGGTTCATTTTGTGACTAGCTGTAGGCTATAGTGCTAGCTTACTGTTCTTTCCCCTTCATAGTTTTTAATCCGGAGCTGAACACATACTGAACATTCAGAATAGGAATAATTTAAAAAAAAAAAAACATTTCATCACTACTGAAAGCTTTTGTAACATTTCCTAATATTCCTAACATTTTCCATAAACACATACATATACGATACATATACTATATATATATATACAGCATCTCACAAAAGTGAGTACACCCCTCACATTTTTGTAAATATTTTATTATATCTTTTCATGGGACAACACTGATGAAATGACACTTTGCTACAATGTAATGTAGTGAGTGTACAGCTTGTATAACAGTGTAAATTTGCTGTCCCCTCAAAATAACTCAACACACAGCCATTAATGTCTAAACCGCTGGCAACAAAAGTGAGTACACCCCTACGTGAAAATGTCCAAATTGGGCCCAATTAGCCATTTTCCCTCCCCGGTGTCATGTGACTCATTAGTGTTACAAGGTCTCAGGTGTGAATGGGGAGCAGGTGTGTTAAGTTTGGTGTTATCACTCTCACACTCTCTCATACTGGTCACTGGAAGTTCAACATGGCACATCATGGCAAAGAACTCTCTGAGGATCTGAAAAAAAACATTGTTGCTCTACATAAAGATGGCCTAGGCTATAAGAAGATTGCCAACACCCTGAAACTGAGCTGCAGCACGGTGGCCAAGACCATACAGCGGTTTAACAGGACAGGTTCCACTCAGAACAGGCCTCGCCATGGTCCACCAAAGAAGTTGGGTGCACGTGCTCAGCATCATATCCAGAGGTTGGCTTTGCAGAATAGATGTATGAGTGCTGCCAGCATTGCTGCAGAGGTTGAAGGGGTGGGGGGTCAGCCTGTCAGTGCTCAGACCATACGCCGCACACTGCATCAAATTGGTCTGCATGATTGTCGTCCCAGACAGAAGCCTCTTCTAAAGATGATGCACAAGAAAGCCCCCAAACAGTGTGCTGAAGACAAGCAGACTAAGGACATGGATTACTGGAACCATGTCCTGTGGTCTGATGAGACCAAGATAAACTTATTTGGTTCAGATGGTGTCAAGCGTGTGTGGCGGCAACCAGGTGAGGAGTACAAAGACAAGTGTGTCTTGCCTACAGTCAAGCATGGTGGTGGGAGTGTCATGGTCTGGGGCTTCATGAGTGCTGCCGGCACTGGGGAGCTACAGTTCATTGAGGGAACCATGAATGCCAACATGTATTGTGACATACTGAAGCAGTTCCCCTTGGAAACTGGGCCGCAGGGCAGTATTCCAACATGATAACGACCCCAAACACACCTCCAAGACGACCACTGCCTTGCTAAAGAAGCTGAGGGTAAAGGTGATGGACTGGCCAAGCATGTCTCCAGACCTAAACCCTATTGAGCATCTGTGGCCCACACAAAATATTGACACTTTGGGCCCAATTTGGACATTTTCACTTAGGGGTGTACTCACTTTTGTTGCCAGCGGTTTAGACATTAATGGCTGTGTGTTGAGTTATTTTGAGGGGACAGCAAATTTACACTGTTATACAAGCTGTACACTCACTACTTTACATTGTAGCAAAGTGTCATTTCGTCAGTGTTGTCCCATGAAAAGATATAATAAAATATATACAAAAATGTGAGGGGTGTACTCACTTTTGTGAGATACTGTTTATATATAGCATATGTATGTGTTTATTTATTTATTATTCTTATTCTTATTAATTATTATTCATTATTGTTATCGTATATAATCTTTTTGTCTTTTGCTTCATTAACATCCTTCATTTTATTCTCTCCTTGAGCTTCAGATGTCGAGGTCATCGTGGGTAAGCCTGCCATCTTGTCTAATCAAGTTTTCTTTTTTCCCCAAAAACAGAACCAGTTTAAACAAAATAAGGAAATGTTACAAAAGCTTTCAGTAGTGTGTGTGTATATATATATATATATATATATATATATATATATATATATATATATATATATATATATATATATATATATATATATATATATATATATATATATATATATATATATATATATATATATATAGAGAGAGAGAGAGAGAGAGAGAGAGAGAGAGAGAGAGCGCGTGTGTCATTTTACAAGACAAAGGCGTTATGACAGGTGCATTTCTGTGTGGGATTTGGTGGCTTTGTGGTAAGCACTTCACTGCTGGGCATGGAGGTTGTCAGTTCAAATCCAGCTCAATTTGTTGGATACAGAAGGTGGATTTTTTTTAGGTCAGGGTTGCATATATGAAGGTGAAAAGGTGTATAAAACAGCTTGCAAGTATGAGATCCTGGGGCTCATGTGGATGAGCATTGCCTTTGGGTTGAGAGGTTGCTGGTTCAAACTCCAGACAGGATTCCATGATGTGAGCGTAGAAGGTTCAGGAATCAGTGGCAGGACAATAGATGAGGAAGGTGATGGATGGCTGGAGGCAGTGACCTAGAGGTGGGGGTAATATCCAGGCAGCTGCCCCCCTGCTAGGTTCAGAGGAGCCTGAAGTGGTTATGAAACTTGAAGAGAGGGGTTCGACATTGTTTTTACAGCAGTTCCCTCTATTATGCAAAACTAAGTCAAACCCCTCTCTTAAAGTTTCATAACCACTTCAGGCTCCCCAGAGCCTAGCAGGGGGGCAGCTGCACAGATATTTACCCTCCCGCCCCCCCCCCCCAGGTCACTGCCTCCAGCCATCCTTCACCTTCCACATCAATCATCCTACCACAGATTCCTGAACCTTCTACAGTACACTCACATCCTGGAGTCCTGGCTCCAAAAAAGTTCAAAAACTGGCCACTAGGGGGAGCAAATATAAAACAGTTTTGAGAGACACTCAGTCCTTACAGTCTCTTGACATTTTGAGCTGTCAGACACACACACACACACACACACACACACACCCTGATGGAAAAGGCACCAGTTATTGAAATGACACAGATTCCCTCAGTGTTGTCCTCTGCTAGAATTCAATTAACATCCCTGGAGGCCTGAACAGAGAAGATCAAAGCAGCATGATGGAACTTTCTGGAATGACAGGGGGCCATGTGATCATAAACGTCTCATGCGTCACCAGATCACAAACATCGCAGAAATATTTTTGCTGAAAACAACAACAAAAATAACACTATTAATTATTATAAGGCAGGAAAGAAATAAGATATGATGCTCCTGAGATGCTGCACATTTCCCTGGTTTCATTTGGTGCAAATTTCTGGAGACATACCTCATACGACATCTCATATATTACATTTTGTTGTATCATGCTAACTGTAGCGAAGTAGCAGGCTAGCACTGGCTACTTTGAAATTGAACAAGAACAAAAATACGCACACTGCAAACAATCAGTTTTAATCTGACTTTTAGTAATCAGACCAAAGGCTGCTTCAAGGAGAGCTCATGTGTTAGCTAGAAGGCTAATTTTAGACAGATAGCTTGCCATTTTGGAGCCGCAATCAGATTAGCGATTCACAGATAGATCATTGATCAGAACAGAGCTCACTTAGGCAACACAGCAAGCTAGCTGTAAGAGTTTTTGGTGTTTGTTTGATAAATATAAACATCTCTTTAAAGTAATGGATTTGTACAAGCAGGATATTGACGACCTTCATTGATGTGTCTGAAGAGATTCCAGCGTGGCAAGAAGCCCAGACACATCCTCAGCTGGTGGAAATGCGAAACCGCACTGCGTGGTAAAAAGCGGATCATCACGACCCACTGGGGAAATACAAGCCAGTCGAAATGATATGGACGGGAGAAAGTTTTGGCACCCTGCCTGCTGGATCTTCTGCAGCGTCCAGCACTAGTGCAGGAGAATTCTACAGCGGAGATCTCACCTCATTCACTCGAGCTGTTTCAGTTAATAAAACTAAAAACTAACTAAAAACTGACAATGCTGAACATATTAATGAAGCAGACTGTGAAAAATAAATGAATAAATAAAAAAATACAAGAGGCAGAAGAAGAAAAAAATCTTCTAGATGATATTTAACAGTATACACTGATTGTATTACTGTATATATAATTTAAACGTATCTGTAGTTTAATTTTTAATTCAATTCAATACATTTCGAAAAAAATATTTCCACTTTATACACTTTTTTTTTTTATATAGAATGGACTATTTATTCGGTCATCTGCACATTTTTTGAAGGTCATGATCAAGGTCACTTATATTGTATGAGAAATTCCTGACAACCTTCTAAACCTTCATTCACCTGTGTTTATTGGTAGATTTTTACATTTTACTTTAAAACCACCAACAAAAAAATCAGGTGTTGACATTTAAGAATTTTCCCACTAATGAAAAATGTAAAAAAACAAAAATTTTAATAAATGTGTCACATTTATTAAAACATCTATCTGTTGTACCCTACAGTACATTTTGTATTAATCCATTCATTTTGTTTCATACTATTTCAGCTAGCTATTAGCATGCAAACTACTTTCTTTAGTTATCACCCTGGTTGTGCTAAATGTGTTAAATATTTTAACATTCATTATTTGACTCACGCAGGTCTTTTGTATCTGATGAGGAGATTTTACATGTGCAACCTCTTATTTATACCCCAGTGAAACACTTCACATTTTCCCACACATGTTCTTATGAGAAAATAATAATTAAAAAACAAAAGTTCTTGAGAATGATTTTTAAGTAGTTTCTCCAGTTGTTTGAGTATAAATCTAATAATAAATGATCATTTCTAATACAAAAAAATAAAAATAAAACTGAATAATATACAAATTAAATATCATGTACTATAGACATATAAACAATAAACAATTATTTACAAAAATAATATAAAACATTAAATAATTATTGTGCATAATGTTTAATTTATACAATAATTTTTGCCCATTCTGTGGAAGGGTGCCAATAAAATTTGCATAATACACTTTTATAATCAAAAGTAGGAAGAAAAGTGGAGGTTCAGGTTTCTGCTTGGCAAAACAAATGAGTTTTGAAAATTGCAGAAGGAACGGAGCTTCCAGACACAAATCTAAATCTAAATTCAAAACAAATGAGAAATAAGAAATTCTTGTTTTAATAAATAAAGATGAAAATATTGGAAATGCGTGGCAGTGGAACGATGGAACGACTCTTTATATCCGTCTGGGGGCTAAAACGCAGTGTTTTATTTTTTTCTCCAGGCCTCTCGGACCTATTTTCTCCCTTCAGGCCGCTCATCGATAATGCACTCATCAATATGAGCAAATAATTCATGACATGATGGAGTGAAGAAAGGAAGTGCCTTTTAACTTCCAGACACTTTTCAACACCTCACGAAAAACCTGTAGCTCTCCTGGGTGTCCTTTAGATCACTGTTTACTGTCTGTGAGCAGAAATTAGAGCATTAGATTCAATAAATTATGTTTGTTTCGCAAATGATTCAGTATTTTTCAAGTTTGCAACTGTGTGTAAACTTGTCCTTATAAAAAGTTTATGAATAATATATTGTCTATCATTCAGTGGGTCAGTGTGGGTGGATCAGTGACACAGTGAATCATTTCAGTGAGTCAGTGTTTGAGTCACTAAATCCTGAATCAGTGAATCAGGGCATGAGTCACTAAATCCTGAATCAGTGAATCATGTCCGTGAGTCAGTGTTTGAGTCACTAAATCCTGACTCAGTGAATCAGGGCATGAGTCACTAAATCCTGAATCAGTGAATCATGTCACTGAGTCAGTGTTTGAGTCAGTGGATCGGTGAATCCTGTTTCAGTGGCTCAGTGTTTGATAAGTGTTTGAGTTAGTAAATTCTGAGTCAGTGAATCAGTGTTTGAGTCAGTGAATCATGTCAGTGAGTCAGTGTTTGAGTCAGTAAATCCTTGAGTCAGTGAACGTATTTGATTCAGTGAATCTTTTTTCAGCACCTGAATCAGTGTTTGAATCTGTAAATCCTGAGTCAGTGAATCAGTGTTTGAGTCAGTCCAATTTTGAATCCTGAGTCAGTGCTGAAAAGTATTTTTGAGACAATCAGTTTGTTTACCAAAAGAAGAGTTAAAGTCTGAATTATAAACTCCACAGAACGAACACACACACACACACACACACACACACACACACACACACACACACACACACCTCAGCATTTGTCTTTTCATTTCTCTCAGATGAGAAAGTGAAGAGGCACTGGAGCATCACGGGTTCTGCGGCAGACATACAGGAGAGTCGGCATAGAGAACGAGAGAGAGAGAGAGAGAGAGAGAGAGAGAGAGAGAGAGAGAGAGAGAGAGAGAGAGAGAGAGAGAGAGGGGTGGGGGGGGTTGTTAGAGATAAACAGGCCTTAGACGGCTGGTAACTAAATTTTTTCATCCATCATGGTTTGTCTGCTAAAATCATGTTGCATTAGCTCGACTCAGGCAGCCTGGCAGCATTTAAAGCCTCGTAAAATCTGACAGATGAAGGTTCAGGCTGAAAGACAGATTTACTGCTGACCTTCATCCAAGAAACGGCCATTTTGTTAAATTTGTGCCAAGATAAAATAAAAACATATCGTATGAGTAGAGAGTCAGAATCACATCTTACCTGTTCTAGCTGAACAAAACCCCTCATATTCAGTTGTATCATACAATACATACAATATATCATACTTCTTTATTAGGGAGAGACAGACAGAGAAAGACAGAAAGACAGACTAAGACACAGAGAGAGACAGAGATTGAGAGAAAAAGACACAGAGACAAAAAGACAGAGAGGGAGACAGAGAGAGAAAAAGAGTCATCCTAATTCAATGGATCAATGTTTGTCAGTGAATCAGGATAACTTTCTCTCTCTCTCTGACAGGAGTCACTGATCAAACACTGTGTCAGGGTCAGGATACACTGACTCTAATACTGACTCAAGAATAGTGAATTCTGTTAGTGAATCTTAATGAGTTAGACTCGTTAATTCACTGACTCAGGATTCACTAAATGAATTCATGTCAGTAACTCACTGTATGATTCATTGGGTCCTGAGTTAGTGAGAGAGAGAATCCTGAATCAAGGAGTCAGCATTTGAATCAGTGTATCCTGATTCAATGAAGCAGTGATTGATCAGTGATTCCTGTCAGTGAGTCAGTGTTTGAATCAGTAAATCATTAGTCAGAGTGTTTATATATAAACAATCACTGACTTTGATTCACTGACTAATGACTTACTGATTCAAACACTGACAGTAAGCACCGTTCAACCTTTGAGGGTCTACAAAGCACTTTACACTGTCTCAGACTTCACTTCATACATTCACAAGAGCACTTGACTGCCATCAGGAGCAACTTGGGGTTCAGTGTCTTGCCCAAGGACTCTTCAGCACATGGAGTCATGTAGACCAGAAATCAAACCGCCAACCCTACGATTAGTGGACAACCCACTCTACCACCTGAGCCACAGCTGCACAGTTTAGTGAATCCTGAGTCTGTGAATCAATGTTTAAGTCAGTGAATCAGTGGGGGAAAAAACAGAGAGAGAGAGAGAGAGAGAGAGAGAGAGAGAGAGAGATTGACTTCTCTGGCATTCTTTCATTTCTATACTGTACCATTTCCTAACACCCTCATGGCCAAGGACACCAACAGAAGACATAAATTCCTTTATGCATCAAAAACTATCTGTGTGTGTGTGTGTGTGTGTGTGTGTGTGTGTGTGTGTGTGTGTAGGTGTGTGACTAACTTCAACAAAAGAGCTTCGGCGCTGCTTTAGAACCTGGCGATCTCCGACCTCCGCACAGCTTTTAATCAAAACTTTGTAAAGTTCTCCGGAACATGGAGCAAGAAAAAAGGGAGAGAAGAAAAAACATGACTGAGTGAAAAAAATGAAATGGAATCTGAAAGGTTCAGTTCAGATTCTACGTGGACTGAAAGAAGCGAACCGTATCGCATGGATTCTCCAGAAGAAAACTGAATTCTACGCTCAACCTCACTGACGTTTTACTGTGTTAATGATAGTTTTCCTCAACAGTGCTGCTGAGTTCTGGATTCTGATTGGTCAGAAGGTGTTGATGAATCTTCTATAACAGCAACTTTAACAGTAGCGTAGGTTTATATTAATGCTCTCCTTCTAATACGTTATCGTTTCTATAGCAACAGCTCATTCACGGGGACTCGTACAGCGGACGCTCCATTAATAATAAACGTATTTTAAAAAAATCATTATGGTTGTTATGGTGAAGTTTTCTGTAAGGAGACATTTATTTAACATTTTTGTTGGAAGGAGTCTCCAGTGTCAGCGCTTTGTAACAGTCAGAGGTAAAGCTGTAACTTTAAGTTTTCAGACATCTTCAGGAGAGAGGAGTTTACTCCTCTTTTTTGCGGTTTCTCGGTAACACACGTAACAAGCTGGGTTTTTTTTGTTTGTTTGTCTTTTTGTCTTATTAATATCGAGAGACAAAAAAGACAGGCTGGTGACAGTGACTGTTTATAGCTGCTATAACGTAATTGGGAATAGGAACTAACTTGCTTCATGGACATTCCACAACATTATATGTAACTATAAATGGATAAAAAGAATGATGTGTCTTTCTTTAATAAATAAAACATTCCAATGGTTGGCAAATTGCTGTGGTATAACACGCTCCATGTTGTATTCCAGTTAAGTAAGCGTTCAATGATGAATGAACAGTAGATTCACGTCAAAAATCGATTTAATGCATTTAACGGGTGTCGTTTAACATCACACACTGTACGATTTACACGTGTGTGAGCCACGTTTAAAAAAATCTCTCTCTACATACACTATCACAAACTTTTTATTCCTTTAAAGGCAACGTGAAATAGATAACACAGCTGACAGGTTTTTTGTCTATAGCAGAATACTCCTAGTTCGTGTAGTACTGCTCTGATCCTGCTGTTGCTATGATACGGCTAGTTTGGTCTTACGCATCGCTCTTATGTTTAACACACACACACACACACACACACACACACACACACACACACACACACACACACACACACATCAGAGAAGAGCCTGGAAACAATTTCTAACAATTGAATTGAGAACTAATTTCAGACATCAGGAGGGAGTCCGTGGTGTTTAAACAAAAGAACTGAGGAAAATATTTGTGGGGAAAACAGAAAAAACTTCAGCTAATGTTTAACAGAAAAAAAAGAATGTCATATTTAATTCTAAAGACTGGTTCCATCCATCTATCTGACTCACTCTGTCAATCTGAAAGAGTATTTTCAGAGCTTTTCTGTACAAAATGTAGGTAATTACAATTTCTGCCATGATTTGTGGTCCTCACACACCGAAGAACTAAAGAATAATACAGTCGCTTAAAAGTGAAGTAAAGCGAGAACCTGTGAAGTTTAATGTTCTCTTCACCTTCTTCAAGCTTCTCTAATGAAAGTCTAACTTTAAATGTGAATTTACGTTACATCAGTGTGAAAGTTCAAACTCTACACAAATACAATCTTTTCTGGAAGATAAAGAACCCTTAATTATCCAATGATCCATTGAAGAACCCATATTGTGCACCAATCTTCAATCCAAACAAATGTTAAATCCCTGACAGGATCATAATTGAGTCCACACAGAACCCTTTTAGGGAATTAAGAACATTTAATTATCCATTAACCCTAAAAGAACCTTTGAGGAACCCTTTTGTGTTCCAAAACTGCACCAAGGAAGAAGTTAATTGTTAAAGACATCATGTGAATGATATGTGATGAATACTGTAAAACCGCATGTCCTACATGTGAACAATGAATCAATGGTTAAAAAAAAACATCAAATAAATTAATTATGTGTGAAGATAAATGAATCGGTGGCATTTTTTTTTTCTTTTGTGAATCTTCTTGTATTTTTACTTTCATACTTTAAGTAAATTATTTAGTAAGTAATAATAGTAAATGATGAGTAATTACACTTTTACTTGAGTAAAGAACTTCAGTACTTTTACACCCTTAATAAATAATGTAATTAATCAATTAAAATATGAGTTAATTAATTAGTTAATTGAGGTATTATAGAGTTGAAGTCAGCCTCTTTACGGTTCCGAGTCTCTTCCTTGTTCTCCGTTTCTCTATTCCAAATTTTAACTGTACATTCTCACTTTCCCATAAAACTCCTGTACTGACTGTTCTCATGCTAATTAACTAATTAATCTTTAATTGGATTCTGCTCATTCATTGCTATTTTCCGTCCCTCTGGGGACAGAGGAATGTCATCCTGCTCATTTATCTTGTTTTACATTAACACAGAGAATTAACAAATCCTCAAATAGCTTGGGAATGACTTATTCAAATGAAGGTCATGGTGAAGGGAAATGTTCCGAGCGCACGAACGCAGGATTCGCCTTTTCTTTGGGAAGGTTCCGTTAATGCCCGAGCGGCCAGGGCTCTCTGTGCTACGGCACATAATCAGGACTTCCTGTGATGAAATGCAAAGAAAAGAGAGGGTCGGGACAGGGTTAAGGCAGAAATGTTGGCACTACATACTGTATGTTATCAATTCCAGAACAGAGGTCAAAGAGGACAAGCCTACGCACACAAAAATGACACCAAGCATCACGTTTATAGCCCATATGAGCCGTAATTAAACTGTGAAGAGAGCCGCTCTAGTGTTTATTGGCTCTGTGTTTCCCAGAGATGTGTTTAAGAGACGTTTTAATCCATTCGTTCTAATTCCAAAACACACACACATAACATAGCTTTAATTCTACCTCATATGCAAATTAAAAAAGACACATAATGACCACTCAGTGTGAGTTTGTGTGAATATAAATCATATTTGTTAGGCTGTCTGAGAAAACCCATGGGATGTTGCTGTGACTGAATTCTGGAATGCAGCCAAAAATGATGAACAATCAGGTTTGGACCAGAATTTAGTTTTTCTGCCAATAATATACTTTGACATCTCGACATTTCAGGAAATATTTTTCAACAAAATGATGTTAATGTGTTTATTTAGGCTAATTTCTAACCTTGACTCCTGTTGGCATCTATTTGCGTCAGAGTATGTTACCTCGCTAGTTGTGAGATGTGCTTTTCTCATGATTTAATCAGGTTTTGGCTCGTTAAATACATAGCAAAACGGTTTGTAAACAGAATGCCCACGATGTTCTTGTGCCATCACATCATCATCAAAACAGAGTAGAGCGCTTACACGCTCTGTACAGATGACGGCGCAAAAAATTATAAAATGTTAAAATGACGTAATATTAGTAACAAGAAATTTTGCCAACAGAGCAGAAGTGAATGAATGAATCGATCACCCATATTAGCGTGAACAGAAATCAGTCGAGTGAACAGATGACGATGACGATCATTATGATGTGGCTGAAACACGTCTTGCAACTACAGGCCTATATATTTTTCATCCATATGCGTGCACAGCCTCTGAAAAAAGACACCTGAAGATTCTGCTTTTTCATTATGAAGATCCTTTGTGCACTACAGGGATGACGAGCGCGAGCTGAGAGAGAGAGAGAGAGAGAGAGAGAGAGAGAGAGAGAGAGAGAGAGAGAGAGAGAACACATTCACACCTTTCACACCTTTCACATATTTCATGCCTTTCCTTCCTGTTTCACCCAAGTAGAGGTACAGAGGAAAGAATAAGAACGAATGTAATTTTGTGACTTTTAAATTTGCTCTGTGTGTGTGTGTGTGTGTGTGTGTGTGTGTGTGTGTGTGTGTGTTTCTGAGTCATTCATAAATATGTTGTCTCCCTGTGAGCATGTGGTGAGGATTACCCTGCCGAGCTCATGCCCAGTTCGATCCAGCAGGCAGCCATGACTCAGGCTATCGTGTGTTTCCTCTTCATCGAGCAATTCATTGCTCTTTTCTTCTCTCTGCGAGTCTCAGATTTGGCTCCTTTCCCTCTTTGCTGTCATTTTTAATTCTTCTCTGTGTAACCATGGGCTTTTATGCCGAGCTGATGGAATAATAAAGTGGCGTCATGAAGCATCAGAAGCAAAGCAAAGCTCGGGTCACTGCAGAAAATGGGAAGAAGGGTCAGTATCTGAACTGGGTGGATTTTGAAGTAGAATAAAAGAAGAAAAAAAAAATTAATCAAATCTAAAAATAAAGTCTGCTGTGTCATGTATTAAGACTTTTGGTTATAGCAGAGCTTATACTGTATATTATTCTATAATATAATATGTAATGTATAACGCATGACAAACCTTGTGGATAAATGAAAGCAATCCACATTACGGTGGTGTGATACATGGGTTTATTCTGCTTGTACCACAGTGATTTGGCAACGTTTAATTTATTAATGAATGACACATCGCACATTTTATCGGTTTATAGTTAGATTTCATTTCGTGGAACATCAGCGAGTCAAGTTAGTTCCTGCTCTCACTTACGTTATAGCTGCGATAAACAGTCTTTTCTTCACCGGCATCTCTCTCTCTCTCTCACACACACACACACACACACACACACACACACACACAAATTTTGGGACAAAAACATTTTTACAGTTTGTTTCAACTGCTTACACACATTTTCTAAACTTTACCTCTTTTTTTCAAAACTTAACACACAAATCAAGAATTGCACACACAAAATGCAAAATGCCTCACATCTCTTGCAAAATGACACACTGCATTCAAAAGATCACAAACACATCTCAAAAGCAAACATCTGTCTTATGTTGCACACACTTTTGCCGTAATAATATATTTTTGGATATGTCATATACACACAGTAATTCAAAACCTAAAGCTCTTCTTTCATGAGCTCCTATGGACATTTCTGTACAAGATTGAAAGTAATTGTCAGAGAGATTTGAAAAAGTCACAGTAAACACGAAAGCAAGATTGAAACCAAACTATTTATTTTTTTAATGTAAGCATTTGTGGTTGTGAATACAGTACTAGAGAAAAGAAAAGAAATACAACAATGTGTAGTTGGACAGAATCCAAACATAATTTTGAAAAAAGGAATTGTGTGTGTGTGTGATGGTTGGGTGCATCTAGGCTCAATCCCTCCTCCGGGCTGGGTCCGGCCACAATACTTCATCCACGTCACATGCTATGTTCTCTCTTGCCAGACACCGTGGAAAGAACCTCCTTGTATCGTGCATCCAACCTTGGATGGAGGTGGCATCAATGTCTCCACATGCCTCCTCCATTGCCTGGAGAAGTGTCATGTTGACGTAGGGATGATGATCATACACTTTCCAGCGCCATGTGGAGAAAAATTCCTCTATAGGGTTTAGAAATGGTGAATATGGAGGCAGGTAGACAACAGAAAAATGGGGATGAGTAACAAACCAGTTTTGGACCTGATGGGCGCGATGAAAGCTGACATTATCCCAGATGATGACAAATCTTGCCTGGTCTTCATTCTGCAGACCTTGAACAAGCATATCATGAACAGCATCCAGAAAACGTATGATGTGATCAGTGTTATAGGGGCCAAGTCTGGCATGATGGTGCAGGACACCATTCAGTGTAATTGCAGCACACATTGTAATGTTTCCGCCACGTTGTCCAGGGACATTGACAATGGCCCTTCGTCCAATGACATTTCTCCCCCTTCTTCTGGTTTTGCAGAGATTGAAGCCCACCTCATCCACATAAACGAAACACATCACGATAGCTGTCTCTTGCTCTTCAGTGAATTTGTGACCTCACCCACCATGAAACCTTCGCCTTGCTACTCTGTAGAAGATTCAAGAATAGTGTGAGTGTGTGTCATAAACTGTAACATAATACATACTATTTTATACAATATAGTTAAAATGTCTTCTTACACTGAGCTGTACTGTTGTACAGTATGATAACTCACCAGACTGTGACCAATTGTGCAGTGCACTACAGTAAATGGATGCATGGGTGCTAAAATATATGTATTATAGTATACCATATGTTATGCTGAAATAGCTATTATGTGTACATTAGAACATGTACATTACAGTAAATTGTTACATACCTGTTATCATTTCTAAAGGTTCGAATTATACCCGCCACTGTAAATCGACTCAAATTAGGCTGGACTCTCTGTCCAGCCTCTCTCATTGTTAGACCATGGTTGATCACATGATCAATGATAGTAGCCCTAATCTCATCAGAGACCACTCTTCTTGTTCCTGGTCTTTGTCCTCCTCCTCTTCCCTGTCTGACTCGTCCTCTTCCTCCTCTTCCTCCCCTTGCTCCCCTTCCAACTACTCCTCTTGCTCCTCTTTGAACTCCTCTTGCTCCTCTAACTCAAACTCTGCCTCGTCCTCTGGCTCTCCCTCCAACTCCCCTTACTCTGTCTGCATTGTTTGCGTCCATTGCTCAAAACCTATAACTTGATCTTTGGCCTATTTATAGGCCTATTCTAAAGCCATGATTGGTTGGTGTTAAGTAAAGCAATGAGTGTTTGCAGTTAGTGTGAGGTGCTAGTGTGAGGTGCTGATGAATTAGTGTGGCATTTTGATTGGTTGTGTTTGAAAAAGGAAATCAAGATACTTCCTGTTAGATATTTGTGTGTTACATAGAGAATTGCGTGTTGTGTTTTGCAAAAAGTGTTTTATGAAATTGAAAACTGAGTCAAAGGCCAAAAATTAGTGTATGGTTTTGCAGATTTGGTGTGTGGTTCTGCTGTTTGAATGTCAGGTTTCAGAAATTGTGTGACAAGTAAAGATTTGGTGTGTAAGCAGTTGAAAAAAACTGTAAAGATAATTTTGATGTTTTACAATATGTCATATCCTCATTATTCATTATAAAACGGATAATTATTCCAAAATATTTCGTGATTTTGCCTGTAATTAAAGATTTAATAAAGATAAAAGATATTTTCTTTTATCAAAAGATTTTTGTTCTGTAAGACAGATACAGCTTATTTTACACTAACACCACACAAAAGCACACAAAATATATATTTTTAAAATTAAAAACACATAATTCATATAACTGATGTAATTATTTTACTTCAACATCACATTCACTTAAAATGTACAAAAAAAAAAAAATCTGTTGTTATGTTTTATAGAAACACACTCTGCCCCAGAGATATTGGCCAAGAGGAAGGTTAATAGGTAGAGTGGTAGAGGAAGGAAAATGACTGAAAAAAAGAAAGAAAAAAAAGAAAGAAAATATCATCATTAAATGATTATTAGTGAGGAACTTTTTAGAACTTTTTTAGAACTTTATATATATTTTTTTATTTTCTACAGGTTTTCTACCTGTAACTAGTTCCGTGGACGTTCCACAACATTAAATGTAACTATAAATGGATAAAAGTATGACGTGTTGTTATTTGATGAATAAGAAATTGAAATTGTTGGTAAATTGCTGTGGTATAAGAGGAATAAAACATGTTGGGACGTTCATCACGCCACTTCATCACTCAATATTTTACTGTAACGGCATGACATGGAGTGTTTTATTCATTACATATACTCTATACCTAATACATAGTACAATTAATTAATAGAATCATTAATTTACCTAAACGATGGAGCCCTGCATGAAAGCTACATGGACCTCAAAATGAATATTAAACTTTAAAATGTACCCTTAAATGCATTTAGATATATAGGTTAAAAAAATAAAGGTCGTTTTTCCCTAACACCTGACACTGAAAGCAAATATTTTTCGGAACATACTGAAAGAAAACTTTATTCACTTTATCCTGAATGTGTCATCATAAGGAATTAAATCAGGAATTATAGGAATCTAAGGAATCACGACCACAAAACAAAAGACCAAAGAAAATCGCACTTTGATTGAATTTCTAGCACCTGAAACTTGTAGGTAACCATGGGAACCATGTTTTTTTTTTTGGTCAGTTTGCTGGACTGGCGTGGAGAAGCACGTGCTGCAGAAAAGCACAGGAAATGGTTACCATGACGATAGCTCTGTGTAAGTCTCGTCATATACATGGGTCAGAGGTCAGAGAGGGAGCAAGAGAGAGAGAGAGAGAGAGAGAGAGAGAATTTGGAGAGTGATCCTATTGGACCTGATAGTGCTTGATTGCACACTGATGACAAAATTACTCACTCATTATTAGCTGTGTGTTTAAGGATAGAACAGGAGAGTGTGGAGTGTGTGGAGTGTGTAGAGAGGAAGGACGGCAGAGCGGCTCTCGTCTCCAACCTCACTTTAGTCATTAGCCACGCATGGTTGTGTCTCCTCGCTCCCACCAGCACTACGAGCACCCGTACGCTAATAAACGTCCTGTACTCCAGAGTCTAACTGCCTACCAGCCGACCCATTAGACTCGCACCACGGGATCTCGAAACGTTTAACCTGATCTCAATACATGACGCTCAACACTAAATCTACAGGTGTGGTTCTTTTAGGAGATGGTCAATATTTGGACACAAAGTAAGTGAAACAGGCATTTACCAGATTTAGCCCAATTAAGAAATTACGTCCAGTATTCGGACGGCGAGGAAGGTTCGATCCTGAGCTTGGGTTACTGCAACTCAGAGTCTTCAATCCACCAATCAGCATTGCCTGTTTTTAGGCAGCGCAAGGAAACCGGAGAACCCGGAAACCGGAGAACATGAGGAGAACATGCACAGAAACGCTGCACAGACAGTATGGAACCCTGGAGCTGTGAGGAGGCAGCAGGTCTCACTGTACCACCTGTACATAGGAGCTGATTTCTTTAAAAGAAAGAAACTCCCTTAAAGAAGCTGAAAGGATTTGAGTAGAGGACAATACCTCAGTTTAATCACTGATCATTTCTAACTCCATACAAATGGAGAACTTTTGAAGAACTTCACAAAAAGACACAGACTGTAGCTTTAAAAGTGGCAGTCACATAGGATGCAAATAAAATCTGTCTGTCTTGCTTCTTTTTTTCTTTTTTTTTAAAGCAAACATCAACAAAATGAGGATATCATATACAATGTAAACAATATACACAAATCAACAACAGGGAAGATTACAAATACAGACCAAGGAGCTTAATTAATTAATTAATTAAGTAATGGTTAGCTCAGTGGTACAGTGTTTTGTTTTTTTTTTGTAGAGAACTTAAGATAACATGGTTCCTTGTGGCACTGCTGTGAAGAACCATTTGTGGGTTCTGTAAAGCATCTGTAAATAGATAGTTCTCTAAAGAACTTAAGCGTTAAAAGGTTCTTTGTGCAACTTAAAAGGGTTCTCCTGTGGCATCAGGCTGAAAACCCCTTTTTGGTTCTATTTGGAACCTTTATTTTTAAGAGTGAAGGGGTAAATACTACAGGTGCATCTCAATAAATTAGAATGTCGTGGAAAAGTTCATTTATTTCAGTAATTCAACTCAAATTGTGAAACTCGTGTATTAAATAAATTCAGTGCACACAGACTGAAGTAGTTTAAGTCTTTGGTTCTTTTAATTGTGATGATTTTGGCTCACATTTAACAAAAACCCACCAATTCACTATCTCAACAAATTAGAATATGGTGACATACCAACCAGCTAATCAACTCAAAACACCTGCAAAGGTTTCCTGAGCCTTCAAAATGGTCTCTCAGTTTGGTTCACTACGTAAGCCACAAACATTCATTGCCAAAGAAGCTGGCTGTTCACAGAGTGCTGTATCCAAGCATGTTAACAGAAAGTTGAGTGGAAGGAAAAAGTGTGGAAGAAAAAGATGCACAACCAACCGAGAGAACCGCAGCCTTATGAGGATTGTCAAGCAAAATCGATTCAAGAATTTGAGTGAACTTCACAAGGAATGGACTGAGGCTGGGGTCAAGGCATCAAGAGCCACCACACACAGACGTGTCAAGGAATTTGGCTACATTTGTCGTATTCCTCTTGTTAAGCCACTCCTGAACCACAGACAACGTCAGAGGCGTCTTACCTGGGCTAAGGAGAAGAAGAACTGACTGTTGCCCAGTGGTCCAAAGTCCTCTTTTCAGATGAGAGCAAGTTTTGTATTTCATTTGGAAACCAAGGTCCTAGAGTCTGGAGGAAGGGTGGAGAAGCTCATAGCCCAAGTTGCTTGAAGTCCAGTGTTAAGTTTCCACAGTCTGTGATGATTTGGGGTGCAATGTCATCTGCTGGTGTTGGTCCATTGTGTTTTTTGAAAACCAAAGTCACTGTACCTGTTTAAAAAGAAATTTTGGAGCACTTCATGCTTCCTTCTGCTGACCAGCTTTTTGAAGATGCTGATTTCATTTTCCAGCAGGATTTGGCACCTGCCCACACTGCCAAAAGCACCAAAAGTTGGTTAAATGACCATGGTGTTGGTGTACTTGACAGGCCAGCAAACTCACCACACCTGAACCCCATAGAGAATCTATGGGGTATTGTCAAGAGGAAAATGAGAAACAAGAGACCAAAAAATGCAGATGAGCTGAAGGCCACTGTCAAAGAAACCTGGGCTTCCATACCACCTCAGCAGTGCTACAAACTGATCACCTCCATGCCACGCCGAATTGATGCAGTAATTAAAGCAAAAGGAGCCCCTACCAAGTATTGAGTACATGTACAGTAAATGAACATACTTTCCAGAAGGCCAACAATTCACTAAAAATGTTTTTTTATTGGTCTTATGAAGTATTCTAATTTGTTGAGATAGTGAATTGGTGGGTTTTTGTTAAATGTGAGCCAAAATCATCACAATTAAAAGAACCAAAGACTTAAACTACTTCAGTCTGTGTGCACTGAATTTATTTAATACACGAGTTTCACAATTTGAGTTGAATTACTGAAATAAATGAACTTTTCCACGACATTCTAATTTATTGAGATGCACCTGTACATACAAACTGAGAGTATTGCCCTATGACAATGGGAGAGGATCAGAAAGGGATGAATGGGTTCTTGGAAATCCTACTTCTCCTTCTTACTGTGGTGGTACCATCAAGGTCCACTTACAGTGCCCTCCACTAATATTGGCCCCCTTGGTAAATATGAGCAAAGAAGGCTGTGAAAAATTGTTAATGTTTAACATTTTGATCTTTTGTTAAAAAAAATCACAAAAATACTCTGCTGTCATGGATATCAAACAATTGCAAACTCAACACAGGTTTATACAAAAAAATCTTTGTTAAATATAGATGTGCAACAATTATTGGCACCCCTATGAATTCATATGAAAAAATATATTTGAAGTATACTCCCATTGATATTTAACATTTTTTAGTACACCTGGGTGACTAGGAACAGGAAATTGTTCAACCATGACTTCCTGTTTCACAGGGGTATAAATATGAGGTAAAACATAGGCCAAATTCCCTTAGTCATTCATAACAATGTGTAAGACCAAGGAATATAGCTGTGATGTGCGGCAAAAGGTTGTTGAGCTTCACAAAATGGGAAGTGGCTATAAGAAAATAGCACAAGCATTGAAAATGCCCATTTCCACCATCAGGGCAATAATTAAGAAGTTCCAGTCAACTGGAAATGTTATGAATCAACCTGGAATTGGATGTGTGTCTATATTGTCTCAACGCACTGTGAAGAGGATGGTTCGTGTGGCCAAAAAATCTCCAAGGATCACAGCTGGAGAATTACAGAAGTTTATTTGCATCTTGGGGTCAGAAAGTCTCCAAAACTACAATCCGAAGTCACCTACATCACCACAAGTTGTTTGGAAGGGTTTCAAGAAAAAAGCCTCTACTCTCATCCAAAAACAAACTCAAGCGTCTTCAGTTTGCCAGACACTACTGGAACTTCAAATGGGATCGGGTTCTATGGTCAGATGAAACCAAAATAGAGCTTTTTGGCAATAAACACCAGAGGTGGTTTTGGTGCACACAGAGAGGTAGCTATAGGTAGCTATATGGAAAAGTACCTCATGCCCACGGTTAAATATGGTGGTGCTTCTTTAATGTTTTGGGGCTGTTTTTCTTGACCTGGACATTTTGTTAGGATACATGGCATCATGGACTCTATCAAATATCAACAGATATTAAATGAAAACCTGACTGCCTCTGCCAGAAAGCTTCAAATGGGCCGTGGTTGGATCTTCCAGAAGGACAATGATCCAAAACATACATCAAAATCAACACAAAAATGATTTACTGACCACAAAATCAAGGTCCTGCCATGGCCATCCCAGTCTCCTGACTTGAAACCCATAGAAAACCTGTGGGGTGAACTGAAGAGGAGAGTCCACTAGCATGGACCTCGAAATTTGAAGGATCTGGAGAGATTCTGTATGGAGGAATGGTCTCAGATCCCTTGCCATGTATTCTCCAACCTCATCAGGCATTATAGGAGAAGACTCAGAGCTGTTATCATGGCAAAGTATTGACTAAAAGGGTGCCAATAATTGTTGCACACCTATATTTAACAAAGATATATTTTTTGAACAAAAGATCAAAAGGTTAAACAATAAAGACAATTTTTCACAGCTTTTGCTCATATTTACCAAGTGTGCCAATATTAGTGGAGGGCAGTGTATATACCTTCAATTATTTTAAAGATGTACCCTTGATGGTTCCACCCCAGTGACAAGGAAAAATATATGTATACAGTTTGATGTCTTTATTCCCTGAGAGTGTATATTACACCTACCTGTTGGAAATGAAGCATTTAGTTGCTAAGCTCCTCTCCTGAATGTACTGATGAGAGAGAGAGAGAGAGAGAGAGAGAGAGAGAGAGAGGGCGCGCAGCCATTATATCCGTGCACGAGCCACGTAAAGGCGGAGACAGCCTGCTTCACCTCTCTTCTTCATTATGAACTTCTCATTCAATTCGCCATCGATGCAGTGCCACATCCGCTTCCGCTCGTGCTGAAGCCGAGTCTAGCTAACCGGGATCCGCGACGGCTGAGTTCCAAATAAGCGATTATGTAGGCTACAGAGCGGACATGCCCGGATTACCACCACCACCACCATCATTATCATCATCACCGCCTCCTCCTCCTCCTCCTGCTGCTGCTGCCTGGTGCCGGTGTGTGTTCACCTTCAGCGCGACACACCGAGCGGATGCTGGAGATCAGCTAGGCATGATGAAAAATAGCCTCACACACCTGGAGGATATGCGCACCCCATTTCGGATTAAAAATATAACTCTTAGCACTTTGCACCTGCTGGGTTTATGAATACGTTCCCAAATTTAAGAGAGGAACTTTAATGTCTCCTAGCTCACCTCTGATTAAAAAAAAAGAGGAAAGAATGACGGCCTGAGGGCGGAGGCGCGTGTTTCTCATTTCGTCCAGGATGCATCGGAGATGACGCGCAGTTTCCAAGACGCATAAGTTTGATTTCTGTCGTTCTGTTGTAAAGCGCCTGCATGCCGCATAGACGCCGGCTCAGCGTGTTTCACCCTGATGGTGTGTGTGTGTGTGTGTGTGTGTGTAACAGGGGTGTGTTACAGCTGCATATTGCGTAACTACAGTCACAAGACTTTTTCCTCGGTCTTCTCAGCCTCCTAGCTTCACACCGGTGGATGCTCACGTGCACGAGCAAGGCATACATATACAGATTAACATCATATCGCTGCTCCATCCAGACTAATAGTTGGGACGTCATTCATTGCAGAGACCCTGGTGTCAAACCAAAGGTTGATGCTGGGGATCCCTGATTATGTTGATGATGATGAAGATGATGATGATGGTGCACACGTGCTCGCAGAGGCCCGCCGCCCGCTTGCCTTCACCGCTCGCTCTCTAGGATGTTGCGGCAAGTGGTGCGCGAGGGGCTGCGGGCGTCCTTCCACAAGCTGGGCCACTTCGTCGCCAACCACCCGGTGTTCTTCGCCTCGGCGCCCGTGCTCCTATCAGTGCTGCTCGGTGCCAGTTTCAGCAGGTACCGCGTGGAGGAGGAAGTGGAGCGCCTGCTGGCCCCCAAACACAGCCTGGCGAAGATCGAGGGCAACCTGGTGGACAGCCTGTTCCCCGTCAACCGCTCCAAACACACGCTCTACTCAGACCTGCAGACACCCGGCAGGTACGGGCGCGTGATCGTGACCTCGCGCAGGGGCAGCGTCCTCGAGCCTCACCACGTCGATCTTGTTCTGAAGGTAAGAAGGTTGATGGAAGTTTTGTGAGATGATCTCTTTCTTCCTTGGACCACTGGTTCTCAAAGTGGGGACAGAGATCTCAAATCAACTCTTTTCTTTTTTTCGCTGAGTTCTGCTTTAACATGTCGCCTAAATTAATCCAAACCTCAGTAACTCAAAAACAAGTAGGTCTATAAATAATTTCAAATTGGACCTAATGTGTGATGTTGGTGAAAATTTCAGGAATGAAAAGCTCCATGGTGCCAATAAATAACCCAAATCATGGGCCTAATATTTGAATAGAAGGATTATGTTCATAAAATAAGTCTGTAGAATTTATTTCACAGTTTGAGGGATCCCTGGCTGCAAAAAGTTTGGCCAAAGAGGTTCCCAATCCCGGTCCTGGAAAACCCCCTGTTCTGCACCTTTGAACGTTTTCCTGCTCTAACACCCCTGATTCAAATAAAGAAGGGCAAATTTACAAAATTTTAAAATATCGGTTTCGCGGTTTTTTAATATACTATTACCATTTTAAGTTTTTTTTTGTTGTACGGTTGCAAAATAACTAACCATTATTCTAATAACCAATTAATATTTTCCCTCCTTAATTAATCTATTAGTTGGATTATTTAAAACATATATGTAAATATTCCAAAAATCTAAAAGTATTTATTAAGGTTTAAGTAAGTTATCTCTGTAGGTTACTAACTACAATACAATATTACTGACATTTATCAGAAAATCTGTCATGTCATGAAAACATCCTCTACTGCTTACTGTCTGTTGAACACACATTTTCAAATCAGACAAAAACTACTGAAAGGTTCTGCACAACTATATGTCCATGTAACCAATGGACAAATGGTGTGAATCACTGGGAAAGGATCTTACCTGCATTTCAAGCCCTGATTTGTTCAATTCTGAAGAGTCAAATTCAAAACAAAGGCTGATATCCACTGACCGTTTTATTAAGTGAGACCCTCTGATGCTAAATTCACTTTCCTTGCCTTGGTGAATCATTTTCAGTGTGGAATCGACTCGAAAAGGTTTGGGGTCAACTCTCGGCCTCTGTGACCTTATGAATAAATAATGTTTGTGTTAAGAATGTTAAACGATGTGGTGTTTATCAGTGGGTAGAAAAAACTCTTACAATTGACTAAAATAGTTTTGAAACTTGTGACATGACATGATGTAGTGTGCTTCATAACATAAGACCAACCAATCTGTAATTAAATCTGTTTCGTAATATTTGTATTGATTTGTCGAAAGAGCTGTTGCAGAACTGAAACAACAACAACAACAAAAAAAGGAAAATCACATCCTTCACATACTGTATATTCTATGCATATTTTTTCTCCTAATGCAAATCTTCATAATATTATTTTTTTCCCTTGTATGGTGAGTAAAAGAAAAAAACAGAAACGTGCATCCCTTCAGAAATTACCCAGCACTGAATGCCTCCGTGGTCCGAGTTCCTTTAAAAGCTTTGAATCCGTTCCAACATCTAGTGATAATTTTGTTTGTTTGTGGTCCCTGTGCTATGTGTATTTAATCAAATGAATTTTAAACAGGAAGTAAAAGTGAACGTCCTTGGAGCTGTGCCATGCTTCCCTGTTGCCTAGCAACGGCGACCCTGCAGGTCTCGACAGTTGTATGCGAACGCTTTTAGGACTTGGTATAATCACACACTCTCACAGCCTCAACACCAGCAATTTCTCTGTCGGCTGAACAGCAATCTTTTTAATTGCCTTTGTGGACAGCTGGGCAACATGTGCCACTTTGTACTCAGCAGTTTGAAACACATCTGTTACACACGGGCTGCCTCTAATTCCACGTTATAGCGCGGACATGGAAAATCCTCACTTCTGATTGGCCGGCAGGTGTACATTAAGTATAAACATTATAGTAAAATACTGACTGAGTTACTGTTACCACTGCAAAGTTGATTATTTTCTTATAACAGCACGTCTCAAGTGTCAAGTGTTTTATTCCTCTAATACTACAAAGTTTGCCAACGATTACAATTTTTATTCATTAAAAAATTGACACGTCATGCTTTTCATCCATTTATAGTTACATTCAATGTTGTGGTGAAACAAGTCAGTTCTTGTTCTCCTGATCTCAAGTTCTTGTTCTGGCTTATGTTATAGCAGCTATAAAGAGTCGTTCCCTCTCCAGCCTCTCTTTTTTCTCTCTTTTGAAGTTAAAGTCCATAAAAAATGGATAAAATGTATGATGAAATAAAATGGGATGGTTTATGTGACTGTGTATCCTTCTCATCAGCTTCACAGTGCCATCACCCACATGCAGGTACCGATGCTGGGCTTCAACTACACCTTCGCTCATCTCTGCCTGCTGGACGATAGCAAGAACTGCATCGTAGACGACATTCTGCGAGTGCTGGAGGAGATGCGAACAGCCCGTGCCTCGAACCGGACCGTGCCACCGCTGCGCTACCCCATCACACGACTCAAGGACGGGCGAGAGGCCTACATTGGACACCAGCTCGGCGGGGTGCAGACGGTGGGCAGTGGTCGAGAAGGTGTCCACGCTGCCCGCGCTCTCCAGCTCACCTACTACCTGCAGGTCGCCAGTGCGCTGAACGAGGTGGTGGCGGCTCGATGGGAGCTGCTGTTCTGCCGTGAGTTGGAGAGCTTCAGCGCAGCACACCCCGAGCTGGGGCTCTACCCGTTCACCTCGTCCTCGCTGCAGAGGGACTTCCAGAGGACGAGTCGCGTATCTGAACGCCCGCTGCTCTTCAGCCTGGCTGCATGCCTCTTGCTCGCTGTGCTTTGCTCTTCTATGAGAGACTGCGTACGCACCAAACCCTGGTTGGGAATCCTGGCGTTGGTCACTGTCAGCCTCGCGACTCTCACCTCTGCCGGGATCTTTAACCTCACTGGAGGGAAATACAACTCCACGTACCTCGGCATTCCTTTCATCATGCTGGGTAATACACCATCACTATCACTAACCACCCTTCCATTCTTATAATACACTAGCTATGATTACATATACATGCTATTAACCCTGAATAAGTAACACAGGGAGTTTCAAACTGACCCCATGTGAAGTTAAAATTATTTAGAAATGGGGTCGTGAGAGAAACTCTTTTGTTTTATTCAAATCCTAATTATGATGATGGATTTTGTGTGCTATTATTTTGAAAAGTCATTTTGGTCTTTTTCCTGTCTTTACATGATGCACTAGCATAGGAATTCAGCAATTTAATAAAATGGCTACATTTCTCCATCCATCTACCTTCATTAGTTCCTCAGCGACTCTGAGCGACTATGAAAATGAACGAGACATTTATTCAACATGGATTTACAAACGTGACCGTTAGTAATGAGGAGAAACCAAACTACCAAGACCTGGGGTCACAGAAAATTCATAAAGTCCAAGTTTTTGAAACTTGAAGTAGCATGTTATGTTTAAAGCCCTCTGGTGGCTTGGAGGCAAATTGCAATCTCTCTTTCCCTGATTTCAGCCCTCCTTCTCTGTCTAAACATATTCCTTATGTATTTTTTTTTAAAGAAAACTATGATGTTCATTTCAGGCCCAGGAAACTATTTTTTTAAATCCTGATATATGAAAACTATCCAGATTGATTCCAAAGCAATATTTCGAATCACAGTTTGTCTTTGAAAGTATTTTTTTTTTTATAACATTCTCAGAAAAAAGGTTACTAAACTGTACCTTTCCGTGTTGCTTGTGATCCTTGTACCCTCATCTTGGTACCCTTACTATGTCTAAAAAGAGTGTGACAAAAAGGTGTGGTACATAATTTAAAGCTTTCTTTTAAAGGCAAAAGATATGTACTAAAGGTACAAAAGGTGTACTCTTGATGGTACCACCCCAGTGACACGGAATGGTACTGTTAATACCCATTTTTCTGAGAGTGTACCATTTTTAAACAATACAAAAAGCACGTTTAAATCACATGCAGTGAAACTAAATGGGGAAAGTGAGCACTCCTATTAAACAATCATCACCACTTGTAGAGCTGCTTTTGTAATCTCATTAAACATTAAAATCCAGATCAAAGAACCAGCACAGAGCAACAGTGCACTCTCAGCGGGATTGTACGCTCCGATATTCTTTGCACTTTATCTTTAGGAACTCACAAACAAGTTTAAAAAACTGAACAAACCCAAAATGTGAGATTCTCTCTGAATAATCCAGACCAACAAACACACAACCGACGTACGTTGACAGATCGCCTCCATCTTTATCTCGTTCTCTCGCTCCTGCTATTGTTCTCTATCGTTCACACACTCTGTAATTAGTGCCATGTGTAGGAGGGGGTTTCTGGTAACTAGAGCACTCGGTGGAAATAAGACGATGGAAGCATGACAGAAAGAGAAGAGTGTTTGAGGGGTTAGGAGTGCACTCAGGAGGAGGTATGTCATGCAGAAAGGCACCTCAGGCAAGAAGACATAAAGGGACAGAGAAGAGAACGTACATAGCTTAAAAGGTCCAGATATCTAATACACAACCTATTCAGTCAGACATTTGCCTTTAGGCTGTTGTGTTGACAAAAAGCCAGCAACTGTGCTGTCTAAAGCCAGCCTTACACTGGACGATTTTCAACTTGATGAAGCTGCCTCAGACAAAAAAAATCACACGATGTGAAAAAATAATTCTGGTCGTGAGCATGAACAGAATATAAATCTCCTTATTACCTCAAGCTCTTGCAAGCCGGTTTTTGCACAAACTGATTTCCAGATCAGATTTAATTTAATATTATTTATTTTAGTTTTAGTATTAATTTTTTTTAATCATAGAAACTTGGCAGACAAGTAGATTCACACTGCAAAAAATGTCATCTTAGCAAGTGAAAATACCTTAAATGTAGTCAAATTTATTTAGTATTCCTTATTATAAGATTACAGTAAACCAAATATAAAGATCATTGAACCTATTTCTGGACATTATTACTCATTTCAAGCTTGTAGTTTTCTTTTTCTATTGGCAGATAATTCTGCTTCTTTCAGGAAATAAACGCTAAAAATGAGCAAAATTGTCTGCCAATAGAACAAGACTATTTCAAGCTTGAAATGAGTACAAATAGCTTGAAATAAATTGAATAATCTTGGATTTTGTTTATTGTAATCTTATAATAAGAAGTTCTGGATACATTTGACTATATTCAATGTATTTCCACTTGCTAAGATGTCATTTTTTTTGCAGTGAAACAGCCAGAGAAAGACACACACAAAAAAAATCCTACTCCTTATTGACTTAGCAA
Organism: Cranoglanis bouderius; assembly: GCA_023630585.1. Classification (NCBI taxonomy): domain Eukaryota; kingdom Metazoa; phylum Chordata; class Actinopteri; order Siluriformes; family Cranoglanididae; genus Cranoglanis; species Cranoglanis bouderius. The sequence goes on from CM042539.1 coordinate 5,685,664, forward strand.
AAGTTTTCATAAATATGTAGCTATGTTTCAAAGTAAAATGCGTTCATGTGATATTGTGACCCTGCTCGATGCTAACACCCATCAGTCGCCCTGAATCCCACCTGCTGCACTACACACATCGGCTGAGACGTGATCTAGCTGACGGTGGATTTATATAAGGCAGATTAATTTGCGTTCATGGATGACGAACACACCGTGCAAAGCTGTCATTTAACTTACTACATGAATGATTAAACATACACTATATGGCCAAAATTATGTGGACCATATGTAGTTCCTCACCCAAACTGTTGGAAGGACACAATTGTATAGAATGTCTTTGTATGTTGCAGCATTACAGTTTCCCTTCACTGGAACTAATCACTGACCTCAACTCCACTGAACACCTTTGGGATGAACCGGAACGCAGACTGCACCCCAGGCCTCCTCAGCCGACATCGGTGCCTGACCTCACTAATGTTCTTGTCGCTGAATGAACACAAATCCCCACAGCCACGGTCCAAAATCTAGTGGAAAGCCTTCGCAGAAGAGTGGAGCTTATTATAACAGCAAAGGCGGAATAAATCTGGAATGAGATGTTCAACAAGCGCATATGAGTGTGATGGTCAGGTGTCCACATACTTTTGGCTGTATAGTGTATCAAGAGAAAATGCTCAGCAAACTCGAGTAATAGCTTTCATAAACTTGTTTGTGTAACTTAATCTGTATTAATGCACTTAACTAGCATTATACATTATGTTACATTATATACACCACTTTTTTAATCAATTACATTTCAGGCCCAAACCACTGGAGCTTTTACTTGCCCAGTGGTCTCGCTAAATAGTTTATGGCTTCTCTGTAAAATAGAAGGCTCAGGAGTCAGACTCTGAGGTCAATCACTGCTTCCATCTGTGCTGGAGTTCATCCATTCTGCTGCGAGGGAAAATAGAAACATGGGACGTGGTAATTACAGCATTACAGACTTCTTCCAGCACAATGAGCCCTTATCTCTGTGCTCCACCGAAAAAAATTTAATTCTATTACAGAGACATCAGCCATTGAATGGGTCTCATTCGATAATCCTCCAACAATAATGAAACGACCAACAGAGGAGGTATGATGGGTCGTAATTGCAGGGATTAATATTACATTTATTGCGAGGAAGTGCTGGTTCTGTGCTGTCTAATGTGCTGGGAAACACCAGAGTGGTGCTAAAGATGCATGTGATGAGTTTTCTGATGTGCAGAAGGAGAAGAAGTCCGCAATCTTATCGCTGTGTTTTTTTTTATACTGTGGATTGATTTAGTATGACAGGGGCTGGAGGAACTGTAGCAGCTTTTCTCAGAGAATATAAAACAGGTAAAAAGAAAAAGAGAGAGATTGTCTGAAAGATAGATATGGAAGATAAGAGATAGAGAGAGTACACTGAATAGCAGAAAGCCAGTGAAGAATGGAGACGGGTTCTGTATTCTCTTGATGAGTTTTCTATAACAGCAGCTCTGACATTAGTGCAGACATTATATTAATGCGCTCGTTCTAATACGTCATCGTTTCTATAGTAACAGATCATTCACAGGGACTTGTACGATTAAAAAGCATGAGTAATCAGTGATATGGTGAAGGTTTCTGTACAGAGACTTTTATGGAAGGAGTCTCCAGTGTCAGAACTGCTGTAACTTTAATCTTCAGTATAGTAGAGTTTACACAATGGATAATGGATGCAATGGATAAAAAATTGCAGTCGTTGGCAAACTGCTGTGGTATAAGAGGAATAAAACACTTGGGGGTGTGCTGTTATTGGAAAATAATCAACTTCAGGGTGGTAAGAGTAACTCCGCTTCAGCACAAGAACAACACACAGTGTTTTATTCCTTACATGTCAACCCGTCTGGAAAACATAGCTTTCCCAAGGATGCTGAGTCATCCTCATCCATTTTTCCCCTCTCTCCCTCTTCCCTGAGTACTCTTTCTCAGTCTGTAATAATTCACTCCATCCTGTGGGCTATTTTAGAAGTAATAACTCATTGCTTTGATCTGGAGATGATCCTGGTACAAAGTCTGCTATCTCTTAGCAGTGACATGAAATTGCCCAAAACAATGGAAATGGTAGATCAGAGTAGAGGAGTTATGACAAGGCTGAGGGAATCTCCGTCATGGCCGATGAGTCACCGGTGTCGTGGCAACCCTGGAGGTGAGAGCCATCTGCTCCAACTGTGCACTCAGCCTGATAAAGAAAGAACTAAACGAAGAAAGAAAGAAAAGAAGAAAAACAAAAGAGAACAATGCGAGTCATGTGTACATGAATGGCCCATTGATAACAAAAAGAAAGAGCTAAAACGTTTAAAATGTTAAAATGTCTCTCTGACTTGTTCAAATGTCCATCATGTTTGAGATGTGAGGACTAGTGCTATCGCTTGTGGAAGCTTCTAAAAGTAGGCTGACCCAGTTACTCCAGCGTCTCAGACTTATGCAGAGTCCCTGAGCAACAACGTGAAGCTCTTACCGAGCACAGTGTGTACGAGGTCTCTCCTCACATCACGTCAATTATACATGAGTGACTGGTCTATGTGCACTGAGAAAGTCTCGGCTAAATGTAAACGTCCGGTGCTGATTTGCGGTTCCTATAATTATATAGGATATTATATAATTATATATAAATCTGATTCTTTAGGCTTAGTCAGAAAGAGAGTGTTTTTGCAGGTCTTTCTTACACACACACATATACTTCTCATAACCATGCGCTTACAATAGCTACGTATGTGCCAGAGCCACAATTTCCATGACAAGTGACAAAGTGGCAGTGTGAGAATTTCTCAATTATATGCAAATTTGGTATGACTATATGACTAAAGTGACAAATCCTAGTAGCTAGTAAAGTTAGCTAGTTGCTTTGCTAATCTGACAACGAATAAAAGCAGTAAGCGACTACAGCGAAGAAGTCACTTACTGCTTTTATCACAAGAGAAACAACACCACAGCTCTGTTTATGACACTGTTCATTTGTAAAACACCCAACTGATCAATGTTCTTCCTATTCACGCATACCAACCTGTACCAACACGATAGATCAGGCTGAGTCTTCAAATCTGGCCCTCGGGGTCCACTGTCCTGCAGAGTTTACATCCCATCTCAAACTCACTATAGAGGACTTATTTCTGTGAAAATTTCAGGTATGTCTCTCGTCCCCCGCCAGAGATATTCAACCCGAAAGTGAGGGGAATTTTTTTTTAAAATTTGCACTTTGTCACCCCCATTAAAAAAAAAGAGAGAAGTGTCAAACCTGAAATGTTCTGCATGCACACTATACTTACCTAGGTACCCTCTAAAAAATTAAGACTGAGACTCGAGCCCTTCCCATTATAAACTGACCCTAAACGTGGAACTGTGAGCAATCTTGAGCATTACATTTGGACTCTAAGTCTAAGAAGCATATATGTGCATGTACTTTGTAATGTGGTCCCAGGAGCTAGGACCATCCTGAGGCGAGATATTGAGGTTTCCGTAAACAGCTGTATAACCAAAATATATTGTCTGCCATGACACAAAGCTGGCTGTCGTAGTTAAACCAAGTAAAATAAAAAAAAAATTATAAAATCGAATAAAAAACTGGTGGTTTTTCAATGCCAATACATAGAGGTAATCACTCAAAAAAAATTAGGAAAATTAAAAACAATCAAGCAACCTGCATTGGACCACTTGGGATGGAATAACACGCTTGCTAGTATGAACCAAAGCTCAGAATTTCTGTCAATCACCTTGGACCCCAAAATGTCTGAAGATAAAGGTGTTTTTTTTTTTTTTTTTGTAATGTCAGGTTAAACCGAGACTCAGCCACCATCCAGAAACAAATTACTGAAAGAAATGAAACAAATAATTGAAAATGATTGATTGTGTTTTGGTGTGAAGAAGAAAGGTTGATTCATAGCGAGAGATTAAGGATTATGTTTTGAGTTTAAGGACCAGGGAAAAAGCAAGTACAAGACAGACATGAGTCCAAGTGTGGACACTTCCTGTAGCAGGTTGTTAGCATGCTGGTTAAATAGAGCAGGAACTCAGCCACTAATAACCTTCTAACCTTCTGTTCTTCCATTCATCCATCTTCTCAAACCAGTGCATCATAAAAATCTTCACTGTTTGTGCCTGTTGAATCAAATCAGATCTGACAAGGACACCTCAGGCAAATTTTGGACTGTTGTTTTTAGATCATTCAAGAATTCTAACACTGCTGTCAGAACCTTTTCTATCTTTATTGTGAAAATTTAACCTATTAATTAAAGTGAAAAACAATAAGAATCATTTTAGAGGGAAAAAATGAAAAATAAAAAATGTACAATAACCTGGTTGTATAAATGTATAAGTATGCACACCCCTAAACTAATACTTAGTTGAAGCACCTTTAGATTTGATCACAGCATTCAGTCTTTTTGGGTAAGAGTCAATCAGTTTGTAACATCTTGACTTAGCAATATTTTGCCATTCTAACTCTGTCAGATTGGCCGGGCATCTCCTGTACACAGCCCTCTTCAGGTCACCACACAGATCTTTGATTGGATTTAGGTCTGAACTCTGACTGGGCCATTCCAAAACCTTGAACTTGTTTTGGTGAAGCCATTCCTTTGTCGATCTGGAGGTTTGCTTTGGGTCGTTGTTGTGCTGAAAGGTGAAATTCCTCTTCATCCTAAGTGTTTTAGCAGAAGCCTTAAGATTTTGTGCCAAAATCGACTGGTATTTGGAGCTGATCATTATTCTCTCCACCCTGATTAAAGCCCCAGGAAACCGTTAACCAAAGAGAAAATAGACCGTTGAAAGTCACAAAGGGGCACACAGTGGCTTAGTGGTTTGCATGTTTGCCTCGCCTTCACACTGTGTGTGCAGAGCTTGCATGTTCTCCCCATGCTTCGGGGTTTCCTCTGGTACTCCAGTTTCTTCCCCCGTCCAAAGACATGTTGTAGGCAGATTGGCATCTCTAAATTGGCCAGTGTGTGTGTGTGTGTGTGTGTGTGTGTGTGTGTGTGTGTGTGTGTGTGTGTGTGTGTGTGTGTGTGTGTGCGCGATTGTGCCATGTTTTGGGTTGGCACCCAGTCCAGGGTGTCCCCCACCTTGTGCCCCAAGTCCCCTGGGATAGACTCCAGGCTCCCCACAACCCTGTGTAGGATAAGCGGTACAGAAAATGGATGGATGGATGGAATAAATATTGGACACCACTTATTAATTATGAGGGTTATTACGTGCATCGTTCAGGGTGGATTTTTCTTTTAAAGCAGGGGAAAAGATCAAATAAAAGAGCTACCAGGAGACCTCTGACATCCATTTGTCACTGATGTTTTAGTGCAGAATCACCATCTAGTCAGGCTTTTAGTCAATTATTTATGCTTCCCCTTTCCCAGCAGACACTTCTGTCACTTTAGGTGAAAGGCACAGAAACTTGAACCAGTGATTGTGTTGGACAATTCAAGATTTAAATAGCGCTGAAAAATGTCTAAATTTTGTCTAAATCTCTTGTCTCTCTCTCTCTCTCTCTCGCTCTCTCTCTCTCTGTCTGTCTCATTAAGGTCATGGCTTGTTTGGCACCTTCGAGATGCTGTCTTCTTGGCGACGAACCCGTGAGGACCAGCATGTAAAAGAGCGAGTGGCTGCTGTATTCTCAGACTGCATGCTTCCCTTCACAGCCAGCACCGCCCTCCACCTGGTCACCTTTGGCATCGGCGCCAGCCCCTTCACGAACATTGAGGCCGTGCGTCTGTTCTGCCGCATTGCCTGCATTTCCATCCTCTTCAACTACCTCTACATCCTCACCTTCTATGGGTCCAACCTGGTTTTTGCAGGTTACCTCGAAAACAACTATCGTCACAGCCTGTTCTGCAGGCGTGTACCCAAGCCCGATTTACTGCAACAAAAGCCAGCTTGGTATCGCTTCCTGATGTACACGCATTACAACGAGGAAGCGTCTGAAACCGGTGACCTACGTATCTATGAGAACCATCTCCTGGTAGCCTTCATGAAGCGCTACTATTGCGACTGGATCACCAACACTTATGTCAAACCCTTTGTAGTGCTTTTTTATTTAGTATACATCTCCTTTGCATTGATGGGTTACTTACAGGTGAGCGAAGGCTCAGATCTCAGTAATGTTGTCGCCACGGAGACCAGCACCATCGCGTACACCAGGGCACAACAGCGCTACTTTAGTAGTTACAGCCCTGTAATTGGCTTCTACATCTATGAATCTATAGAGTACTGGAACACCAGTGTACAGGAGGACCTCCTTGAGTACACCAAAGGGTTTGAGCGGATCTCCTGGTTTGAGAGTTACCTAAACTATCTGCATGGTCTGAACATAACGACCAGCCTTTCGCGCAGAAACTTCACAGAACATCTGCGCTCAGGCTTCCTCCGTCAGCCCTGCTACCTCCACTTTTCAGACGATATCATATTCGCCAAGTGGGCTGATGGAGAGTTTGACGTAGTGGCTTCCCGGATGTTCCTGGTGGCCAAGACAACGGAGAACAAGCGAGAGGAGATGTCTATTTTGTTAGACACGCTGCGCAAGCTCTCGCTGACCTCCAGGGTGAAGTTCATCATCTTCAACCCTTCTTTTGTGTACATGGACCGCTACGCATCATCAGTAGGTGCACCACTGAAGAACTCGTGCATTGCTGCTCTGTTCTTGCTCTTCTTTTCTAGCTTTTTGGCTGCCGACCCTTTGGTGAACGCCTGGATAACTGTAACGGTGGCCTCTGTAGAATTTGGTGTGGTGGGATTTATGACACTGTGGCAGGTGGAGTTAGACTGCATGTCAGTGCTGTGCCTGATTTATGGGGTTAACTACGCCGTGGACTCGAGTGTGCCTCTAGTGTCAGCCTTCGCTCTGGGACGGGAATCGACGCGTACACGATGGGTGAAGGTGTCCCTGGAGCGGCATGGGGTCCCTGCCTTGCAGAGTTACATGTGCTATGGGGCGGCATTGTTGCCTTTAGCAGCTGTTCCGTCCAACCTTACTCACACGCTATTCAGGTGTTTTTTCCTCACTGCCCTCATCACCGCCTTCCACTGCCTGGCTATCCTTCCAGTCCTCCTGACATTCTTACCTCCCTCCAAGAAAAAGAGGATGGAAAGGAAAAGCATGTCTGAGCACCAGGAAGAGATTGAATGCGTCGAGATGGCAGACAGTACCCGAGTGGTTGATCAGATTACCACCGTCTGAGCAAAATAACAAAATGTGAAGTCTGACCAAGAGTAACGGCAGGGCTTGGGCTCACAGGGTCCATCAAGCCCTGGAAGGAAAAGTCACGTCACAGAGGCAAACATAACCTGAGCAAAAGAATTTGAGCTCTCTTGTTGGAACTAGGCCTTGTTGTCATGGTAAAAAGTGCTAGAAAGGTCTCGCCATTAATACGAGGCTAGGTTGTCATGGCGAAAGCCCTGCGAAGGTTGTGCTGCACATCTTCCATCCCTGTGTGGATGGTGAAAGAAGGTCTTTGTTCAGTGAGCTGAATGAGCCAAATTTTTTTGGCCAGCTGCGGATAATTACAGAGCATCTCTAAGATTAGCGGCTGAATGCTCCCAACAAGGTTTCGCCTTAATGCAGTTTAGACGCACACATATGCTATACAAACCATTGCAACATTACTGTGATATTAAAATATAAAAATATAAACCCCACCACTCATATTTACAGGTGGTCAGAGGGTCCTCATTGCTAAATCAAGCAGCCATAGTTGTTTTATAAATAGCCATGCTCTTTATTAGCCATATAAATTCAATCTCTTGCTAATTTGTCATTTCAAGACTTCATTTGCCGCCCCTGAATTTTTCTTTCAGTATTAGATGGAATAACAGTTGATCTCTGGTGGAGAGAGATGCAGATGCTCGCTCGCAGGTCATGGTGCACTGCATTGCTTCCATGGTAACCCCTTGTATCTCCACGCCTGTCACAATTTAGTGTTAGATTATACTGTAAATACATAATTTCGTTACCCTCAAGCATTCAGTCAGTTTATAATAGCTTCTAATGGGAATCGATGGCTGATTAAGTTATGCAGGAGTGTGGGTTGTAAATAACCTACAAATGATTTCATCCCAGAGTTCCTGGAGTGCATTTTTTTCGTCAGAAAAAAAAAAGAAAAAAAACATTGAAAATCACACTGTTACACACAATACTCCTCATCAATATGTATGAGCCAGAATCACTGTCTTTGTGTCCTTGCTTTCTCAGTATGAGAGGCACAAATGAGGGAGAAGATAAGGGCAGAGAGAGAAAGAGACACACACGCACACAGAAAAACAAAATAGAGATAGAAAGCAGAAAGAGAAAGAGAGAGAGAAACAGAGAGAGTTAGTCAGTTTTTTGTCTGTTATTATGAAATCACAGGTTTATATTAATGCGCTCGTTCTAATATGGTATAATTTCTATACTAACAGCTCGTTCACAGGGCCTCGTATGTCAGACGCTCAACGTAAACAGATGAATAACCGCGTGTAATTGTTGATATGGTGAAGTTTTTCTGTGAGACGTTTGTTTAACGTTAATGGAAGGAGTCTCCAGTGTCAGCGCTTTGTAACAGTCAGAAGTAAAGCTGTAACTTTAAGTTTTCAGACATCTTCAGGACAGAGGAGTTTACGCTTCTTCGCGGTTTCTCGGTAACACGACAATGCATTTCTTGTCTTATTAACTTCATGAGAGAGAATAAAGAGAGAGAATAAAGAGAGGCTGGTGAGGGAACGACTGTTTATAGCTGCTATAACGTAAGTGAGAACAGGAACTAACTCGTTTCATGGATGTTCCGTAACATTAAATGTAACTATTAACGGATAAAAAAGTGTCATATGTCAAAAGTAAGTCATTTGTAAGTTAATAATAAATGTAATCATTGGCAAATTGCTGTGGTATTTGAAGAATAAAAGACTTCAGGATGTGTTGTTAAAGGAAAATAATCAGCTGTTAGAGGGGTAACAGTAATTCTGTCACTCGGTATTTTACTATAACAGCATGTAAACATGCTGTTATAGTAGAGCGTCATGGAAACGCAGAGCCCAGGGTGTCGTGAATCTGTGCACAGCTCCTCTGGCAGGTCACCAACAGCTGCTCTTCTTATTCACGACACCGTTGGAGCTCATCATGGAGGAAATTCTTGTGTGAAAAAAAGAAAAAAATCAATCTGATGCAGTTTTTATACCTGCTGCTCGCTGTTCTGAGCTCAGCCACAATCTGCTTTACTGTTTTATACAGTTACTACACATCTCATATCCTAACGTATAGTATCTCATATCTCTCTCTACATGTTTGTTATTTAGGCTGGTGAAAGCATTTCAATCACTTACACCTTCTCACTCCAGTTTTAGGTCAGATTGTACCATTATACAGTTAATCTGGGGTAGGCCGAACCCGAAACTTCATCAGGTTATACCATTTTTTTTCTTACTGTAGATGTGAAGAATGATGTCATTCTGTGTGTAATGACCTAAATTTATTTAACTCTGTCCCGTTATGAAGAAACTGTACTTGAAAACTTGTTACCCTTTAACATAATAATCTTGTTTTTTTTTGCTGTAATATTTATTTTATAAATTAATCCATTTTCAGATCTATTTTGCCTCACATGCTCGGTTTGTCAGTGTAGCCTCTGATTTTAGCTGCTGATTTTAAAAGTATAATGCACATCTTTCGTAACGTACCTCCATCTTGATTCCTGAACAGTTTTAAAGTACAGACACGCCGGATTTGGGGGCAAAGGGTCTCCGAGACTGGAAATGAGAAATCCTCAGAAACCCTGCTGTAGAAAATAGACTAATCCTTGAACATTTAATCACATTGAACATGCCCTTGATTGATTTCTGTTTGGTTGGTTATTTTTATTTTAACTAAAATGACCGAACTTGATATTTCACACACTGAGAACACACAGAATACACATGAAAAGGAAAGATTTGTCGGTTTTGTATCTATTTGTATAAAATTCAAACAATTAAAGCAAAGCAGAACATTTAAGTATTTAGTAGTGTTATTTTTGATTGTGTATGTGTGGGTGTTCATAAAACACAGTAATTCAACATTATTGCACACTGCCATCATGTGGAGAATAGAAACATCATGCGGTTTGACTGCACATCATTATTGTGCCATCTATGTAACCTGGTAATGTTGTTGTTGATAGATATTAGATTTTAGCCTCCAATCTAACATCACGACTATCCTATTTCACATCTCTGCTGTTTAAACTTCTTTTGATCAAAAGTGCACATCTCTGTGCATCCCTTATAGACAAGATGTGCATTATAATCAAGTCACTATGTAGTATGTCTTTTAAGGAAATAACTTTGTACAATTGGCAAATATACATTTGCACAGCATGAAACATTTCTCTCAGGACATGTTCACAAATTAGCATACATAAAAACCTCAGAAGTCCAGTCCAAGATGAGTCTGAACACGTCAATAGGCGTGCAAAAGAAGATACTTAACATACAACAGGGCTGATGATGAATGCAAAGAATCCAAAGTGACCTGAAAGAAAGGGTTTAGGTGTCAGTCAGCAGGATTGGAATTGTTTCCACATTTTGCAGCATTACAACCTGAAACTGAAATGGATGTAATTAGGATTTAATGTCATGAATCTACACAACAACTTCAAGTTCATTTTCTTCTGTAATTTAATTCAAAAAGTGGAACTTTCATATATTCTAGATTCATTACACATAAAGTGAAATATTTCAAGCCTTTTTTTTTTTTCTTTAAATCTTGATGATTACGGCTTACAGCTCATGGAAATCAAAAATCCAGTATCTCAAAATATTAGAATAAAGAATTTATAATACAGAAATGTTGACCTTCTGAAAAGTATGTTAATTTATGCACTCAATACTTGGTCGGGGCTCCTTTTGCACGAATTACTGCATCAATGCAGCGTGGCATGGAGGCAATCAGCCTGTGACACTGCTGAGGTGTTATGGAAGCCCAGGTTGCTTTGATAGCGGCCTTCAGCTCGTCTGTATCGTTGGGTCTGGTGTCTCTCATCTTCCTCTTGACAAAATTCAGGTCAGGTGAGTTGGCTGGCCAATCAAGCACAGTAATACCATGGTCAGCAAACCAGTTACTAGTAGTTTTGTCTCTGTGGGCAGGTGCCAAGTCCTGCTGGAAAAGGAAATCAGCATCTCCATAAAGCTTGTCAGCAGATGGAAGCATGAAGTGCTCTAAAATCTCCTGGTAGATGCTGCATCGACTCTCGACTTGAGAAAACACACTGAGCAACGGAGTTTTGAGTAAAAAGTTGTTTTGAGTTAATTAGCTGATTAGAGTCTTCTCAGGTCCACATTGCTGTATTATAAATTCTTTATTCTAATATTTTTGAGATACTGGATTTTTCCACTATCTCATTTCCATGAGCTGTAAGCCGTAATCATCAACATTAAAACAAAATTAATTAATTTTTGAATTAAATTACAGAAAAAATGAACTTTTGCATGATATTCTAATTTTTTGAGATGCACCTGTAGTTTGTAAAATCATATACATAAAAATATCAAATTAGTCACCATCAGAAATGACATAATTAATTGCAAACTATTCACCTATCCCACTTCAGTATTATGGGCTAATAAATCAATTTTAGTGTTTTGGTTTCTACTGAATCAGAGTTATTATAAAAGTATGAAGTATGACAGTGACTTTACATGAATATGCAAATTTGTCCAAAGGAAAAGAATGGTGGTGTGAGTGGTTTATAAAAAATTCAGTGAAACAACTTCTCTTACAGCACATAAATATCAAGCAGCACTTGATATGAGTTGTTAGTTACCTTAATGTGTGTGCAAATAAGTTCATTCAAAACCATTTTTGGGGAAAATAAACAGATCGTTTAATAATAAACACACAAAAATAATTTTAAAAAAACATAAAAAATAAACAGACACTTGCAAATATTCTGATGCATGGCTCATCATGTGGATGCAGAAAACAATGTGGATGCAAAAAAAATTAACCAATCAATCAATCAATCAATTGATTAATTAATTAATTAATCAATCAATCAATTAATTAATTAACAACAACAACACTACCACTACTACTACTAATAATAATAATTATTATTATTATTGTTGTTGTTATTAAATTAGCCTATTTATTATTTATATTGAAACTAAACCACACGTGAACTCGGATGAACACGTGACAACATAAGTGGGCGGTGGTAGCTCAGTGGTTAAGAAGTTGGACTATTGATCGGAAGGTCGTGAGTTCAAATCACACACACCTGACCACACACGATCTCACAGAAACTCGCGTTTTATCAAACGTGACTTCAGAAGACAATATCACTCACATTTTGTTTATTAGCCGCATATCAGCCGCCTCATTCACGCAATAGAAAGTTATTTAACACACACACACACACAGTCTCACACTCACTCACTCACTCTCTCTCTCTCTCTCTCACACACACACACACACACTCCCCGGATCGTTGGGGTGGGTGCAAATCGGGCTTAAAACCTTCAAGTGTGTGGCCAGCCTAAGTCATAGTTGTTAAAAGCGCGCGAGCTTACATACGTGCGCATTCACTTCATCTATCGCAGACCGAACTTTCGGTCCGGTTCAGACCATCGAGAGCGAATTTATCCCGAGTGAAGGGGTCAAGCTGCAGGATCTCCGGGAAACCGGAGGACGCACGAGCTCCGGTCTGTCAGGTATGACATATCTACATACATACAGTACTGTGCAAAAGTTTTAGACACATGTAAAGAAGTGCCATAGAGCAAAGATGGCTTCAAAATAATGAAAATAAATATTTCTACATTAAATAAAAAACCGTAAAGAGTAGTAAACAGTAGTAAACACAAACAAAGTCAATATTTGGTGTGACAAAAAAATAAAAATAAAAATAAAAATAGTAGTCTCCGGTACAATGTGTGCAGTTTTATAAGGAAATGAGCTGTAAGTTTTATTGAGCATCTTGCAGAACCAGACACAGTTCTTCTGGAGACTTTGACTTTCGCACTTGCTTCTTATTTTTGCAGCAAAACCCAGCAGCCTTCATTGTGTTTTTTGTCTGAAAAGTATCTCTTACATAATAATAATTATTTATATATATATATATATATATATATATATATATATATATATATATATATATATATATATATATATATATATATATATATATATATATGTCTTATTGATATATACATATTTAAAATTATATGTTTATTAGAGACCACCAACAACGTTTTAAATAATTTTGAATCCTATTAGTAACACATCTTATGTATTTTTTTTTTTAAAAAGCACAGATTAAAGTTGTTTGTTTTATTTTTTTAGGTCATGATTCACCATGTAGGTGATAATAATAATCCTAATGGTCATAATAATAATAATAATAATAATAATAATAATAATAATAATAGCAACAACAACAACAACAATAATAATAATAATAATAATATCCCTTGAAATAAATATCCTATTTAATATTTATTTTAAATATTTAATTCTAAATGATGTGGTATTTACTCAGTGCAACTTATAACATATAAAACTATATATAACATAAAAATTAAGGCAAATTAAAAAAAAAGGGGGTGATCCTTTTTCCAACTCAGTGATTCTGTTTTTTTTTTTTGTTTTTTTTTGTTTTTTTCTTCTGTTGGTGCTATATCTTTCACTTGGATGTTATAAGTTGCACTGAGTAAATACAGTTGGATAAAACAAAAACTGTGTCTGTCTTCATTTAAGGCTGAAAAGCAACAAAATGTGATTATTTTCAAGGGGGGTGATTCTTTTCTATACCCACTGTATCTATGAACAGATTTGATAAATTGATAGTAGTCACTACAGTTACGTTATTACCCACCAAGGCATGCCAAAATGTCTAACAATTTAAAACACTGAATTTCTCTTAATGTTTGTTACTACTGGGTTTTTTTTTTTTTTTAATTATATTTTCATCACTGATATTTTTCTCTCTTACAGGAAGATGCCTCAAAATTACAGGAAGTGCTTGACTAAACAAGAAATGGCCACACATCATTTCCAACATCTTCTCTGCCTTATTGTTCTGCTTCTTGTTACTCCAGGTACAAACACAAATTTGTGGATCTATTTGATTAAGAAGTTAACATGCATACAAGACAAAATTGTGCAAATACTGTATGACATAACAGATAGAAAGGACAGAAAGAAAACATACAGCTACTGGAGACTCTGTCCATAAATGTTAAATAAATGAATCCTTACAGATTTTTTTTTCTTTTCTTTTTTAAAGTTTATTAATCCATTTAAGTGCATTGGTAGCTCCACTATTCTCAGAGCGCTGATCTAGAGAATTAATCAACATTTTGACTAATCAGAAAACATATTTAAAAGTAATTTGGTACGACACTTCCTCAGGTAGTGTCTATGTGTTGACGTGTAAATTTCTCAAAGGGAGGTTAATGATGGTGAAAGGAGTTAATAATGGTTTCTGGTGAACTCTCGTCAGTTTCACTAATTCAGCCCCAGGGCAGAGCAAACAAATGTATGATGTGTTCAGATAAATATCACATAATATATATTTGGGTTTTTGTTGTTGTTGTTGTTGTTGGTTTGTTTTGTCATAAATAGAATTAAGGGTCAGGCTCTTATGAATATATTAATGTCAATATTTCAGAAAATTCACTCAAATTAAATCAAAATCAAATGAATCTGACCTGTCAGAGTTTAGCAGTGCGGTGGTATAAATATTCTCACAGTCACTTACAATTCAAGTTCATCAGTTACTTCACTTTAGCACAGTTTTTGAACCTGTTGAGAAATAAAATAATGTTATGAGTACATTATGTTATCACATCTTTAAACATAGACCCTAGTGTTATTTATTACCATACTGACAAGGCCTCTGAAAAAAAAAAAATTCTGCACTGTAAAAGCTCTCTAGCCTTCACAGTGCTTTATTTGAATAGCAGTGTAGGTGTATAGCGTGTGTGAAGGCAGAATGAATGCCTATGCTGCTTTGGGCTAAGGTATTTGCTTCGAGGCAGATCTATGAACGAGCATTAATTCCACCTCTGATGTGATAATCCTCTGAAAACATCTTAGTGTGACTGCATTCTCATTGAGAGCAAATAAACTGTCAGCATACTGTAATCTGAATTAACAAAGTTATGGGAGTGAAAAACTTTTGTATGTTAATTGCAATGCATGAATAATCAGTCATTAGCAAGTTCCTAGTCGAGGGTGGAGACCTGTATGATTCTTGGAAGGAAGCCAAGCCAATAGTTCTGTCATTACAGAAGTGACAAAAAAGGGGGATGGGGGGGGGGGGGGGGTTCTAGGTGAATTCTGTTTAGTGTGAGATAGCCAGGCTTGGAGAGGTAGCTAGAGTTGAATTTGATGAATTGTAGGGAGGAGAAAAAGAGAGCGACTATTATGTATCGAGTTATAAGAACTTACAAGAAGTTTGCTAGAAAGGAGGAGGTTGTTCTCATGCATGGTCTTTTTTCCAAACTTCAGTTATTTCATAACTCCATATCCTTAAGCATTCTGGTGGTCAGTAGCTAATGCTAGGTATTATGAAACCAAATCAAAAGTCTTGATATTTAAAGTATTACTATACCAGATTCTGTGGTTATATTTTTCTCCCATGTGTTTGTAGCCACAAGATCATATCATCCAGCTCAGTAGAAAAGTATAATGAAAACGAAAGAATGTTACTGGCCATGTGAAATCAAACGGCCAGTCAACAACCAAGCCACTGTTTTTGATGAATGCTGGATAAAAGTGAATCAGTCACTTTGCCGTGTTTCCCTTCTTTTCTTGATTGTTCCTTGAGAATTTTTTTAAAAATGCAAAAATTCAGAAAGCAAAACCTTTGACTCTTTCTGCCTTTCTCTCTCTTTTCCATGGTCTTTGTCTCTGTCTCTTTCCAGGACACAGTTACTTCATGACTGATTCCAAGGCCGTCCTGCAAGGGTGCATGGACCAGTGGACCCTGCAGAAAAACCAGCGAGTGCCAAAACTCTACCAGATGACCGTGTGCTTGGACGTGTGCTTGTTGACTGTGGGAAAGTGGATGGCCTTTAGCTACACAATGCCTCACTCACCGTACTATGACCTGGCACTGCAGGGTGACAGCTATGCTGTGTACATCTGACTCCTGGGTGTGCAACACTGATTCCCTGTTCGGATGGCACTGCAACGTTGGCACCGGCTGTGTCTGCGCATTGACTCACTACATAAAAGCTTCAGCCTGACTGTCAGCAGCAGTCAGGATGTGCACAAGCGTACAGTGATTGTTAATGCCATGCGACCCAATGGCAAGCTACAGCTGGGATTTCATCCTTGGGAAGTCTTTCCAGGAATAAGAATGGCCACCATGGAGCTCTACCTGTTCAGAATGTGGGGGGATGTGAGCGAGCATTCAGCATGTGAGGATGGCATAATTGTAGGCTGGGACTCAAGCATGTGGAGAATCAGTCAAGCCAAAACCTTGGTCCAGGACAACACATTTTCCTGTAGTGAGTACAATAAACCAAAAATGGTTGGTTTTGAACTGTCGGTTGTCATGGTACCGAAATCTTGCTTTCTGTAGGCACGCTCAATCTCTTGTCAAACATAGCCAGGAACCCCAATTCCAAGTTTGGATTGTAGTCCCAAGTTGGGATGCTGTGTGAAATGAAAATAAAAACAGAATGCAATAATTTGCAAATCTCATAAACCCATATGTTATTCACAATACAACATACAAAACATATCAAATGTTTAAACTGAGGAAATGTACCAAAAAAATAAGGTAATTTTGAATTTGATGCAACACGTCTCAAAAAAGTTGGGACGGGGCAACAAAAGGCTGGAAAAGTAAGTGTTACTAGAAAGAAACAGCTGGAGGTTAATTGGCAACAGGTCAGTAACATGATTGGGTATAAAAAGAGTATCTTAGAGAGGCTGGAAAACTGTTCTGCGGTCAGACGAATCAAAATTTGTTCCATATGCTTCCATCCAGATGACGTCTTTTTTCAGGGAAGGCCTTGCATATTTCAGCAAGACAATGCTAAACCACATACTGCATCTATTACAACAGCATGACTTTATAGTAGACCCAGGACTGTTGAGCAGCTAGAATCCTGTATCAGACACAAATGGGACAACATTCCTCTCCCAAAACTCCAGCAACTGGTCTCCTCAGTTCCTAGTCCGTATGACTGTTGTTAAAAGAAGTGGGGATGCTACACAGTGGTAAACATGGCCCTGTCCCAACTTTTTTGAGATGTGTTGCTGCCATCAAATTCAAAATTACCTTATATTTTCCTTAGAATGGTACATTTACTCAATTTAATCATTTGATATGTTCGCTAATGATTTGCAAATCATTGCATTCTGTTTTTATTTACATTTTACTCAGTGTCCCAACTTTTTTGGAATTGGGGTTGTACAAATACTGCAAACAGTGAGTGCCACCTTATTTTATATAGCAACTTTGTGGTGTGTTAGTAAGGTGTTGGGCCACCACAAGCATCCAGAACAGATTTAGCACAGTTTAGCATCAGTTCAAGCCTCTGGAACTGTACCAGAGTGATGGAACGATGTTCTTCAAAAAGATTTTGGTTTAATCTGTGTTGTGATGATGGTGCAGAACCAGGAAGAACCAGAAAGAGAATTTCCCAATACAATAATTTTAACTGGAATATAATGGAAAAACCTCCTGAATGGAACAGGTATGTTAGTTGAGTTCAGCTGAGTGTGAGCGTAGTAAAGCCCAGGCTGGATAGTGATTGGCATGGAGAGTGGTGGCTCCTGGGTTGCAGGAACCCTTTGCATCAGTGCATAAATTAATCTGTTAATACAAATGTGTTTAAGTGTTTTTGCTGATGCTGTCTCAGGCTTCATATAAAATTCATATAGAAACATAAACCTTTGTAAACCTTTAACTCACAGTTGTGCAAGTTGAGTTTGTACCCAAGTTTCTATCTAAACTTCATTTAAATGCAATTCTCTTTTTTAATCATACAGAAAATGCTACTGCGACTATAAAGAAAACTCCAATTGTTGCTGCTTCTGCTACCAGGGCTAGCGGCAGGACAGCTTCCAAGCCTTCTACTGCTACCAAAGCTGTTACATCTAGTAATGCCACCACCAAGGATACTACAAGAAAATGTACCCATAGTACAGCTTCCAATCCTTCTACTGCTACCAAAGTTGTCACAGCTAGTAATGCCACCACCAAGGATACTACAAGAAAATGTACCCACAGTACAGCTTCCAATCATTCTACTGCTACCAAAGCTGTTACATCTAGTAATGCCACCTTCAAGGATACTACAAGAAAAAGTACCCATAGTACAGCTTCTAATCCTTCTACTAGTACCAAAGTTGTCACAACTAATAATGCCACCACTGAGGGTACTACAAGAAATTCTACCCATGGTACAGCTTCTAATTATCATAGCCCCTAGGGGTAGTTCCACTCTGGAACTTGTTCCCCATGTAGAACTTCTTCTCCTGTTGTCTCCTCCATATCCTGTTGCTCACCTGTTGGTTATTATCTGCTTGATTATTGCTCTATTTAAGTTCCTTGGCTTTTCTCCTTCATTGCTGGAGCATTGCATCAAGTCAGGTTATGTTTGTGTTTCTGAGTTTCTTGCATTTGTTATCATTTGGTTTATGCACTGTTTTTTTTTTATATTTAGTATTTTCTATTTTTGTTTTCTAGTTTTCTGAGTTTCTGGTTCTCCTGGTTCCCTAGTGTTTCCCATTCCCTGAGTCTGTTTCCCTGCTGTTATGTCGGGAGGAGAATTTTTGTGCTCTGCTGTGTTTTCTTTCTCTCTCTCTCTCTCTCTCTCCTTGTCTCTTTCTCTTTCTCTCTCTCTTTCTCTAGCTCTCAATCTCTCACAGATTGATTATATTCGGACACGCCCACATTGGAGCTGCTGATTGGGGGTGGCCTGGACGGGAAGCTGTAAAAAGGATGACGGGGAGAGAGAGAGAGAGAGAGAGAGAGAGAGAGAGAGAGAGAGAGAGATAGATAGATATATATATATTACTTTGAGAGCGGGGTTATTGTTTGTTGTAAAAAGAGACGGTGTCTGGCGTTGTGTGTGTGAGAGAGTGTGTGATAGTTTGTTTTGATTATATGATTAGTTCATAGTGTGTGATGATCAGTGTATTTTTCCTTTTGAGTTGTTTACTTACGTGCTTAGTAAGATCTGGCCAGTGTTTGTCTACCAATGCCCATGTTTTACTTACAAACTGTTTCTGTGATATTTGATTTATTCACCTTATTTCATTCCAGCTAAGTAAAGAAGTCGTAGGGTTTTTTTTTTTTCTTTTTTCTTTACCTTTTCTCCTGTTTGTGTGGTTAGCGAGGTAGTTAGGTAAGACTTTGTAAAAAAAATTTGTGTCATTAGTAAAGTTATTTATGTTGGGACAAGTTAATTTTTTTTCTTTTGTTTATTATTTTGGCCTAGCTTTATGGATTTTTAATTGTTTTATGGATCTTTAATTAAATAAAAAAAATCTAAGGAATGAAAATCTTGGTCTCAGTTAAATTATTTGTTATACCTTGACCCTAGACCGGGTTCGTAACACTGTGTTTTAATTGTAATAAAGAAGTTCTGCATGTGCATCCGTCTCCTTGGACTCTCCATGACAATCCTTCTATTACTACCAAAGATGTTATAATTAGTAATACCACCACCAAAGGTACTACAAAAAAAGATACCCATAATACAGCTTCTAATCCTTCTCCTACTACCAAAGCTGTTGCAGCTAGTAATTGTGCAAATAAAGACAATACAAGAAATACTACCCATAGTACAGCTTCTAATCCTTCTCCTACTACCAAATGAGTTACAACTAGTAATACCACTACCAGAGATATTACCAGAAGTACTATCTCTACTACATCTGCTGGACTGAACCTATCCTCTCTCTCAAAATAAAAATCTGATTCCATTACTATCTCCCTGTCTCAATAACAAGTCCCAAAAAATTCCACATCAAGATCTTCAACTGTGCGACTTCCTGACGCTGTCACAGCAACACAGAGCTCATTCCTGCAGGCAGCTAAATCCACAGCTTTCTTTACAGGTATGTGTGTTACTGAAAATGCTTTTAATTTATGTGCAGACACAACTTAGTTAAGTATAATTTAGTTAATTTGGCTGAGCCATGGTCAGAAATAAAAGTTTCTATGCGCTAACAAAAAACATTGTTTTTACTGCTAATTTTATTTTTGTTCTTTATATTTTTGTGTTGTTTCAAAATGACGTAGATATTCCTTTATATTCTCTCTCTGTAGCATCACGTTACTGGATGTTTGTCAGTGTCGAGGTAGAAGGAAGCAATAAAATTATACAAGATATCCAGGCCTGGGTATGTACACACATACGGTATTTACTTTTTTCTTAGCACAAATTTAAACCTTCTGTAATTTAATTTGAATAAAAATGGTAAAGGTAAAAAATTCATCAATGGCATTGAACTGGAAAATACTGTCTGTCAAATCTGATCTGATACTAATCCATCGTTTAAGGACAATATCGAACCCGATACCAAAATTCAGTATTGTATCAGCATATAGACCAAATAGACACTCTAAGCCCTACTTTGTGCTGCTATGTAAAATGTTTTGGCACCCCTCTACCCCATCTCTGAACAGAAACGGACCACCACTGAGCCGATCTGGTTGGGGGTTTATTCTATACGTGTGTAAAAATCCAACAGTTGAATATTATTTTACATTCGATTATAAATTGTATATTATCACTGGTTTAAAAAATAATTCATATTTTTAAACTGATGTGTAAATAATTTAGTAGACTAGCAATGTGATTTGCCTGTAACTCTGATACTTTAAAAACATTCCGTTTCTACGTCATCATTTGACAATTAATGTTAGTCCCACCCCAGAGTCTGAATAAAGTTGAACACATTCAGAATCTTCATTCAGAATACATATCAGAGGCTACTAAATCAAATCGTAGCGTATTGTATTATATCGCCTCGTATCACAGATGATTCAAGGGTATGGAATTGTTGCCTTACCTGAGGTTTACACCACTAATATTCTGGCACTGGTATGAGTGTGTTGTTGTTGGTGGTGGTGCTGTTGATGGGTTTTAATTGCTCAAAATTGCTGGAATTTCCAAACCCATCATTAGTGGAACACAACAAACAAAAGAACGTATTAATGAATACAATATACTGCAAATTACGCCACCAGTGTAATTACCGCAATTACCAGCAATGAGAAATTTATTACACGAGACAAAAATACATTCTTGGATTCTACACTTCTACACTCATTGTCATCTTTTCAGCACCTGCACATGTGATGTTCTGAAAGGAATGCAAAATTCATCAACCATACATGCAAATGAGATGCCTAATGCAACTACAGCTGGCACAGGCAATGGTTACACCTCATGCCAAAATAAAGTCACAGCAAAGTTCCAGGTAAGAGATCAAGTCTCAAATCAGATGCATTTACTAGAAGCAATTACTGTAACTACTGAATTGAATGACTAAATCCTGAGTCATATTGCTTTTATTCATTAGAGGACATTAGGTCAATTTTATGTATAAGTTCCTCCATACCCTTCTCTGAATTTTGCCAGGAGGAGACGGTGGGCAATGCAACATTGTATGATGTCATATTTACTCACTTTATGGTACAAGTATGATATTTTGCTTTGGTTAGAAGTGTAAATTGTTCTTAAGACCTTCCATATTATGGGTGGTATTTAGAGCACTCATATACAGAGATTAGGAATCATACTCAGAATCAGGTATATGAATTTAAAAGCTTTAATCTGAATTTCACTTTTATTAGTTTGTATTGAGATTCTGGTGAGTGTGCCTTATTCAGGAGCACAATTTTATATGTTTATAACTTTCATATTTACTAACATCATGTTTTATTATCTGTCTGTTTTAGGAGCATTATATGCCCTTAGTCTGGATGTAAACAGCAGTGATGTTGCTGTCACCGACATCAAGAATGCTGTGAGTATATAATGAGAGAGTCGACACCACAGTACCTGTGAATTCTGGATACTGATTGGTATCCTAACTGATTGGTATACTAACTTGACCCTGGATTAGCCGGAGGAAACCCCCGAAGCACAGGGAGAACATGCAAACTCCGCACACACAGGACGGAGACAGGAATCGACCCCCCCAACCCCGGTGGTGTGAGGCAAACGTGAATATGACTCAGGATTTAGTCATTAAATTCAGTAATTACAGTAGTTGCGTCTAGTCATCATACCAGATATGAGATCTGAACTTCTCCCTGCAATTTTGCTATTTTGGCATGAGGTGTAACCATTATCTGTGCTAGCTGTAGTTACATTAGGAACACCACCCAGCAACCTATAACATCAACACACAGTGTTTATTAGCTAATGAGTTTAATCTGGGGTGTTGTTTAGACTAACAATGACAAATACCACAATAATATATAATTATTAATACAGGTGCATCTCAATAAATTAGAATGTCGTGGAAAAGTTCGTTTATTTCAGTAATTCAACTCAAATTGTGAAACTCGTGTATTAAATAAATTCAATGCCACAGACTGAAGTAGTTTAAGTCTTTGGTTCTTTTAATTGTGATGATTTTGGCTCACATTTAACAAAAACCCACCAATTCATTATCTCAACAAATTAGAATACTTCATAAGACCAATAAAAAAAACATTTTTAGTGAATTGTTGGCCTTCTGGAAAGTATGTTCATTTACTGTACATGTACTCAATACTTGGTAGGGGCTCCTTTTGCTTTAATTACTGCCTCAATTCGGCGTGGCATGGAGGTGATCAGTTTGTGGCACTGCTGAGGTGGTATGGAAGCCCAGGTTTCTTTGACAGTGGCCTTCAGCTCATCTGCATTTTTTGGTCTCTTGTTTCTCATTTTCCTCTTGACAATACCCCATAGGTTCTCTATGGGGTTCAGGTGTGGTGAGTTTGCTGGCCAGTCAAGCACACCAACACCATGGTCATTTAACCAACTTTTTGTGCTTTTGGCAGTGTGGGCAGGTGCCAAATCCTGCTGGAAAATGAAATCAGCATCTTCAAAAAGCTGGTCAGCAGAAGGAAGCATGAAGTGCTCCAAAATTTCTTGGTAAACGGGTGCAGTGACTTTGGTTTTCAAAAAACACAATGGACCAACACCAGCAGATGACATTGCACCCCAAATCATCACAGACTGTGGAAACTTAACACTGGACTTCAAGCAACTTGGGCTATGAGCTTCTCCACCCTTCCTCCAGACTCTAGGACCTTGGTTTCCAAATGAAATACAAAACTTGCTCTCATCTGAAAAGAGGACTTTGGACCACTGGGCAACAGTCCAGTTCTTCTTCTCCTTAGCCCAGGTAAGACGCCTCTGACGTTGTCTGTGGTTCAGGAGTGGCTTAACAAGAGGAATACGACAACTGTAGCCAAATTCCTTGGCACGTCTGTGTGTGGTGGCTCTTGATGCCTTGACCCCAGCCTCAGTCCATTCCTTGTGAAGTTCACTCAAATTCTTGAATCGATTTTGCTTGACAATCCTCATAAGGCTGCGGTTCTCTCGGTTGCTTGTGCATCTTTTTCTTCCACACTTTTTCCTTCCACTCAACTTTCTGTTAACATGCTTGGATACAGCACTCTGTGAACAGCCAGCTTCTTCGGCAATGAATGTTTGTGGCTTACCTAGTGAACCAAACTGAGAGACCATTTTGAAGGCTCAGGAAACGTTTGCAGGTGTTTTGAGTTGATTAGCTGATTGGCATGTCACCATATTCTAATTTGTTGAGATAGTGAATTGGTGGGTTTTTGTTAAATGTGAGCCAAAATCATCACAATTAAAAGAACCAAAGACTTAAACTACTTCAGTCTGTGTGCACTGAATTTATTTAATACACGAGTTTCACAATTTGAGTTGAATTACTGAAATAAATTAACTTTTCCACGACATTCTAATTTATTGAGATGCACCTGTAATATCACAATAATATATATTATATAATTATAATTTCACAATTTGATTTATACATGTTTTTAATTATAGAATTGTTTCACTAATGCACTTGATCGTAAATACTGTATTTTTTAAAATTGGTATACAGATAAAATGTATTATTATATGCCAACACTCAGTGGTCATTTTTAGAGATGACCGATATTGATTTTTTATAACCGATACCGATTATTTGCATGTTTATGTGCCCGATAACTGATATGCAGAACCAATATTTATTTATTGTTTTACTTCTGTTTTTGACACAATTATAACACCACTGAACCATTTTATTTATAACAATTTTGTCAATTTCACTTCATCCTTGCATACAAAACAAATCAACTCTTATTTATACACCAAAATACACTAAAAAATAAAGTGCACTGTTACTAAAATGTCTAAAGTTTTTTAATAAAAGCTTCGATGAGGTAAACAAAGAGGTAAAACAAATAAAGCACATAAAAATAATTCTAACAAATAATAAACAAAAAACCGATGGGAAAAAAAAAACAGATACTGTGCTGCTATGGCGGTCCTGCGCGCAGTTCTCAAAACGCCCACAAGATGGCGCCATTTATCGGTGGATCCGATATTACAAAACCGATATCCGATTATGGGAAAATGCTTAAACATCGGGAAAAATATTGGTAAAACCGATTATCGGTCGATCTCAGTCTGTGTGTGTGTGTGTGTGTGTGTGACTCATATTCAAATAACACCTAAAAACAAAAGGTGATGATAAATTACCACAGATTAAATCAAATAGTGCAAAATAACACTGAACTAATGAAGGCACATGATATGAACATGCAAATATGTCGGAAATAAAACATTGTTGTAATGTAATAGGAAAATAATCAATGACAGGATGGTGTGTTGAAGTGGAGATACTGTTTCCACCTTGAAGTTGATTATTGTCCACAGTGTTTTGTTCCTCTTTTACCACAGCAATTACAACAATATATATTTTTTTATTAAAGAAAAGCAATGACACATACTTTTTATCTGTTTATAGCTACATTTAAAGTAATAACTTATTTAAATTATATCAGCTTCTTTCAAGCGTAAACTCCTCTGTCCTGAAGATGTTGGGAAAATGACAGCTTTACCACTGACTGTTACAAAGCACTGACACTGGAGACTCCTTCTATATACCACATCAGTGATTTAAAAAATAATAATAAATCTGGTGCATAAAGCTTCCGAGTGTGCAAGTCCCTGTGAATGAGGACACTGATATACAGTAAATCCTTGATTTGCTGTCAGAGCTGATGTAATAAAAAATAAATCAACACCTTCTAACCAATCAGAGTCGAGAATTCAACAGCACAGTGGTATAAAATGAATTAACAGATGACTTCATAAGGTTGGGCCTAATTACGTGTGGATGGTGCAGTTGTTAAACTCTTCCCAGTTTCAACAACGTCAGAGCCAATGACACGTGGAGCAATAGTTTTACCAACAATTCGGCATCGGGGAAGAGAATTCAAATCAATATTTTTCATTGTGTTTTTAAGCATCAGATTCTTATGAATATATTAATGCAAATCCTACAGTGCATGTCACACAGCATATGTAAAAGCTTATAGCTTGTAAATAAAGAAATTAGGTTTAGTAATTAGCATGCATTTTCCCC